>CAMOHE010059743.1:79861-93446 GCA_946598075.1 Artocarpus hirsutus
GAGGAAAATAAAGAATATATAGAGTTTGATAAAATACAACATCAACAAGCGTAACATGTAAGTATAGTGACATCGGATGATCTTGAATATATTCTCTCTAAAAAAAATTACGTCTCTATAGTTTCTCCGACTTGCAAAAGAGAGTATATTCTTACTTCACTCGTATATGGTGTTCTTTTTTTTAATTAAAAAAATATTATATGAAGTTTCAATTTGAAGTCCCATTTTGCGCATACATAATTTCTTACTAATCAAAGTATGCCGTTTGTTTCTCCATTGTGGGGTTTTCTTGAAAGTGATATTTTGGACAAAAGGGAAACCAGACGTTAATTGTCGTGATATGCACATGTATTGATAAACTCCAAACCGACGTCCCTGACATATTCAACTTGCAAATATACATACATACATACATATATATATATATATATATATTATATACCATTTTCTTCGTGACCAAATTGTCGGCACTAATACGTCATTAACGGGAATTCAATCGGATTACGTCTTCCATTACATCATAATCAAGAGAATTCATCCTCTAGCATAAAAAGTTGCAACCAAGATGCAACTGGCATACACAATTAGACAGGGCAAGGGACAGGGATAGTTGCTTTCTTTTCTGGAGCTATCTATGTTGGGATTACTCTATAGTACCAATGCGTGTTCTAAACATTACATCCTATCAACATCTCATGAAAATAATATACACACACACACAAATCTGATAAAAACGTAATAGAGATTCAACTGTTCATAATAGAGCATAGTTTAATAACCGGTGGAATTCTTTTTTCTTTTTAATTCTATAAATTGTGGCTGACAAACTATTTTGAATAGATCAGTTATTAGCTTTGAGAATTGAGCAAGTACATTACCAATTAGGTATTCATCTTATAATGTCTAAGAAACTTCATTAATTAAATCTAAAATTAATTTAGATTTAAATAATGAATTTTTTTTCCAATAAATTGTATTTTGTATAATTGCGATAAAATATGAATTATTTATGAATAATATTAGAGTGTATTATGTTTATAAATTTTGTGCAATTTAGAGTATTTTTAGTATGCAAATTTTGTGAGGTTACATACTCAAAATTTATAAAATACTCTATCGGTGAAATTTATATCACATCAATTATAGTTTTGTAGTATAAATTAATAAAGGACAAATATGTTACTTAAAGTAAAAAATCATGCCATAGTCTAAAACAGTATAAAAATTTTCAGTTACCAGTCAGTTAAATTGGTAAAGATGTTTATGTCCACAATCCATCAATGGATGGAACTCAATATGGAAGGACACACAAAAGTAAAAAGGTGTACAGTATAGTGTAATTGTACTAATTAACTACAAACACAAAAATATGAAATACTGTGTTAGGGTTAGAAAAGGTGAGTAAAAAGTAAGTCAGTATATTTTAAACTGTTAAAATAAAAATCTTTTTAATTTTACAATGATGGTATAAGAAAAATACAGTGTAAAGGAAATTTACACTATGTAAAAACTAAAGTAGGACCCATTATGTGATATTTAAAAAGAGGAAAATGAACCACATCTTTCCCACTTTTTGTGTCTGGTTTTTACCATAGAATTTGAGTAAATTTTCACCACAATTAAGCTTAAGTGATGACTAAGCTCATGAGTCATCAAAGTTGGAAAAAAATTCTCATTTTAATCCCATCATTTCCATGCAATATTTGAAGAAAAAACTTTTTTTCCCTCCTCTAGAACCGGCAGCCCCTATAAGCTATCCTTTACAATTATTTTGCTCAAAAACAACCATAAAAATCCATCTTCCAAGCAAGTTCAAGTGTTTGGTTTAAGACTAGAAACTTTGAAGGTAAACTCCAAATTTTCTCATATGTGTTCTTAGGATTTTCTTCGATTTTTAGGGGGGATATGATGGGGTTTTGTTATGATTTGTATCAAGAAAAGTTAGACAAGATCAAGCCTCTTTATGGAGACTTACCAAACTTATAAATCCTTGGGTAAAATCTTTAATCTATACTTTAAGGGTTTTTTTTTTCCATTAAATTTGGCATGTACGTATTTGTTAAGTGTAGACTAAAGCATATTAAAACTATGAGGAACTAAATTTTTCAATATGAAAAGCTAGCTTTCTACATAGCTATGATATCAAGTAATTTTATGTTTGAAAGTCTTAAGGGAAATTGGGAACTTTCTGAGGAAAAAACATATTAAGGATGAAATCGTTAGAATTTTTGAATTACACATCAAAACCGTAAAGTTTTGATAAAAGGAATTTTTTTGTGAAAAGAAAACTGATGTTTTGTTTTTTGCAATTCTTCGAGCACGAGTAGCAAGGAAATGTAAGTTTTGTTTAAAATAGGTGCCAAAAGTTTTCTAAGACCTATCAAGGGCAAAGTGGTCATTTTTATAAATAAGGTTAAAACGGACCCCGAAATACCCAAATTAGGAAAGTGCCTATTAGAATGAATTTTTTTCATAACCCATAAGTAACATGAGGATGAAGAAAAATGAGAAGTTTAGCAAAGTTACAAGATTTACAAAAAACTCGTTAAAAGTAAAATCGTTATTTTTATAAAAACCGCTAAAACGGACATGAGTCTTATGAATTAGTGGAACGTCCTTAGACAAAAAATATTCTGTATCACATTAAGTAACGAAACAATCAAGTAAGATGGAAAATTTGACTAAGGAACAAATAGGTTAAACAATAAAGAGGTAAACTGATAGGAAATAAGGCTAAGTAAAAAAGAATGAACAGTTAATGTTTAAGTTCTGTTATCAAGCCAATAGGTCAGTAATAAAAAAAGTTAGCTAATAGACAAGTGTCATTTATGTAGGACATAAAGCTGAGTAATAGAAGGAAAATGGGTAAAGTTTTAATGCTAGAGCGTTAAACAAGTAAGTTTTAAACCTCACCTATGGTATGAAGAAAATGATTTTCAAATTCTTTTTATACGTTTGAAGTTTGTTTCCATTATTATGCATAATGTTGTAAAAGTTCAAGTTATGGTTTACAATATGTTTATAATTATTATGTTTAATGTGTTAGACATTAAGTTATCTTATGCAAAATGTTTACTCGCCTCCTTAATGTGAGGTTTACAAATAATGTTAAAGTTATGACCTCGTTGTTCGATGATCTTAAGTCTTCCATAAGAGAAGCATTATGTTTAAGATCTTATAATTGATGACGTTAGTACGAACACTTAAACCTATAAGTGCAAGTAAGATAAGAACGATGATAAGAAGTTCAAGTAAGTTATGAATGATAATAAGAAGCTTATAATTGGAAGTTCATAAATAAACATAAATAGAATTATGCATTGTGACCTTACTTGCATTCCTTTCAAAGAAATGGTTTTATGATAAAACGTTTTATGAAAAACATTTGATGAGAAATGTTTACGATAAATGTTTCAAAGAAGAAGTTACATGAGACATGTTTAATAAAAGATGTTTTTATGAGAAAGGTTTTTAAGAAGTAAGTTTTATGAAGAAAGATTCAGGACCTGTTTGTTTTTGTTCTCAAAATTTTTGGAAATGTTTTTGCATATTTTTCGAGGCAAAAATTTTAAATACGCTATTAGCACAATTCTCAAAAAATTCTTATTTTTCAAAACAAAAATATTTTCAGCTATTTTAAAAATAATACTAAATGGTCCCTTAATATTTCATAAAATTAGTTTGAACTAACTGAGCAAAAGCTTATTATAAGTTAATTCATATTGTAGGTAGTTCTACAGAAGACCAATGAGACTAGCTGAAGAGCTCGATGTTGCTGTTACAGATGCGGTGGTTGGATATGGATACCATTACAGAAGTCTTCTGCTGTTTTAATGAAAAGTTTTTCTTATTTGAAAAAGATGTTTCTAAAAGCTTTAAGAAAGTATATGTTTAAAGAAATGTCCTACAAAAAATATTTTATGAAAAGCATTTTTAAAAGATTTATTTTATCAATTAATCTAAATGACTGCAGAGTATGATTGGAACTTATGTTTCAGTTATGTTGTAACAAAAGTCGCAACAATTTCAAGTATGTTTTCCGTTGCAATGGTTTCAAGTATATTTTAAAGTACTTTAAAAAATTATCCAATATTTTCTTGAAAAATTATCCAATATTTTTTTACTAGTAAGTAAGATTAAGTTTAAGAAAACTAAATAACAACCTAAAAAAGTGGGTCATTACATATCTAGTAATAAGACGCACCCATAATCTTATTGTAGGTTGGGTTATTAGGTATATCTGGCATTTCTAGTTATTTTAGTTTGTATAACTAAAAATATATTGTGCACTTTTGTTTAGTAGTTGATGAGATTATAACAACGCAGATTTCTTAAGGTTAAATATGATCATTTTGTATTTATATTTCTCATTAAACTTCTTAATTAAAGCGTTTGTGTGTTGAATAGTATTTTAGTGTCTTAGTATAAAATATGTTTTTAATATGTTTTTATGTTCAAGTATATTTTTAGTAATTTTTAGAGTCAGTTTTATGAGTTAAATAGTTAATTAGTTCAAAATTAATTAGAATCATAATTAATTAAGTATGATAATTTTATTTTGAGTCTTAATGAGCTTGAAAATGTGTTTTTAATTTACAAATATGTTCTATTATATTTTTAATAATTTCTAAAAATATTTTTGAGTCTTAAAAATATATCTGGGCAAAACCGAAAGGGTTTAGAATTTTAAAAAATTGTAATTATTTTTAATATGTTTTTATGTTTTAACATAAAATAAATATTTTAAAATTATTGTCCATATTAGGTTTGAAAAATAATTAATTTTAGTGTGTTTATCTATTTTTAGATTTGAAATCCGATTAAAAAAACGAATCAAAATGATATCAAAACAAGCAAAATTGAACAACAAATGCTTGAAAAACACAAATAAAATTCGAATTTGAGAGTGGATAACATGTGGAAACTTTATGGTCATCCGATTGCTACCAAAATGAATCTCAACTGTCCAATGCAGACTACGTGTTGGCAACTGCACGCGTCAGCCAATAGGGCCCGCGCACGGGGAGGTGTCTCAGGCTGAGTCAGATCCGATGCAACTAGCTCCGTGTGAGCCCGTCTTCCAAGCCGCTAGATCAAAATGCCAGGCTCATTCAAAGGTCCAGATCAGCAGTTCGGTCCCTCATACACCTGCGTGTTCCAGCTGTTAGATTCGACAAATTCCATCGTTGACGTCCAAGATTACAGTGCTTCTGTGCTGTCACAAGCCGCGTCGCACCGGATATCAAGCCACAATATGTGTTCCGAGCAGCGTTGGTCCGAAAGAAAAGGACGAAAAAAATTAATAAAAAATCACAAGTTGAGCAAATTGCGTTGCAATTTGTCTCCGTTTTCAACAAAAATATAGTATAAAAATTATTATTATATATATATATATATATATATATATCAAATTGTATGTAATAGTGGCCATATCTAGGCCTATAAATACGGGGTGTTTTTTTTCCCAGTTTCCTAAAAAATTACTAGTTAGACTTTTACATAGTTTTAAGTTTTAAATTTTTAATTAGATTTTAGTTTATGCTTTTATAAAATAACTTCCAATTCATATTGTAAAAATTATGCTTAATAATATTTCAAGTGTTTAATCCTAAATATGTCTTTTTAATTTTCTTTTTTAGCTAAAGAAAGAGGGAAAATACTGAAAAATTACCTTACGTGTTTTTAGTTTCTTATTTTTTTAAGTAGTTATAATGTTAAATTATTTTCTTAAAAACTTAGGATTTTAGTATTTTCTTAGCTAAACTTTGGCAAATTTTTGGTTTTAATTTTCCAACGACATAACTGGCACAGATAATACTTGGGGGACCTTAATTAGTCATAGACAGAAAATGATTCAATAAATGCTAATTATTATTTTGTTTGTTATTTTAGTTAAATAATGTTAAAATCATGCATGTTTATTTAGTTAAGTTTTTGTTGTATTATAGACATGAACTGGTACAATAAATACTTGGTAATGCTTAATTTATTGTCGACACAAGTATGACATGATGTATTCTTAAACCAATTAATAAATAAATAGAAAAACTAAAATATGTTTAAGTTAATTATCAGAATGAAACCTTTGAACCTTAGCATTGTTATAATTACTGTTGTATCTTTCTTAATTAATTGTTATTAGCATTGTTATTTTTAATGAAGTAATTTGAATTAATTGCACTTGTTGTAAAAGTTTCATTTCTAATTAAGCCGCATTTCTTATTATTAAAGTTCTAAAATCACAAAATTCTAAAAATGCTGTAAAAATATGTGAATATTATAAATATTTTGTAAATAATTAACTTTAATTCTCATATTTTTAGCTTTAAAAATAAATAATTAATTAAATAATAAATATACTGGACTTTACCAATAACTTACTTTTATGGGTTTGACCTCTGATTTACCTAGTTTTATTATTTGTAACAATAACAATGTTATACTTAGGGTTATTTCGCATTGTAACTTTCAAAACCGAACAGTAGTATTTTTAAAATGGGTGAAAATTGTTTTGTTTTAAGAAATGATATGCTAAAACATTTCTAAAAACACGCAAAAAAAAAAAAATACCAAGTGATTTTCAGTTTTCGGTTTCTCTTGTTTTGAGGATGAAGTCCATTAGAATACTTCTGTTACATGCATATTAAGATTTGTAGCTCTTTCATGACCCCGGCATGATAAGATCGCTGCATATACTTGTAGTTTTTCTCACATTAGTGTAAAGGAAAATAAATTGTTGACATCTTTTTGTTTTCTATGGATTTTTTTCTCTTTAGTTGAAGTATGCGAATGTATTCAGAAGTTATACTTCCTCAATTATTCGATAATAATAATTATGATCATTATTGTCGTCGTTATTTCGTTTCTCTTCTACATAGTTAGATTGACACACAAAGTCTACTGCAGTAAGAGTCCTTAATTTATTATCTTGCATATAGAATTTCATCAAGACACTCTACAAGGAAAATAAAAAAAAAAAAGTCAAACAAAGAAATCATTAACGCATGCATATCATCACGCACGTGTTCATCATAATCATATAATCAATAACGGTTAATTCAAAAAAATCAATCGTAAAGATCTATCGACTATACAAGAGTTTGTTGGTGGTCTTAGCGCCACAGTATTCTGGCCTTCGATCAGTTGGGAGCTCCATCCGTTCGTGAGGATTAATTCAAAAAGAGTTCAACCTATGCTCGTTCATGGTATGTCGAGGTGTCTTCTTGGTATCGGGCCTCCGAAGTTAATTAAATAGAATTACAATGTTAAATGGTGAATTTGATCTGCCATGATAGGATTTTCAAAAAGAAATTCATACCAGTTGAAACCTTGTGTTAATTACTTTTTGATGATTTTTAATTATTTTAAATTATTTTTCGGTGGCTAAACTCTGGTGGCCATGGTCTACCAAAACACATAAATTCGAATCATGAAGGCAGTGGATTAACGAGGATAAATATTTAATTTATATTTTAAATGAATCTTAGTGTTTTTGATCATATTATCTACAATTATTTATGCATAAAATAAGCTTACAAAATTGGTGAAGTTCATAATCCAGCACAATGATTGTTTGTGCCAACTTTTTTAAATTCCATTTTCTAGGTTGTGCTTGAGCTCCTCTATCAAAAATAAATAATTAAAATAAATTAGGAATTAATTGTTAACGGATTGATGCTGATATATAACTCCTTATAAAATTAAAGACTTGAATTTAGATTACAGTTTTCTTGCTTTCAAGACAAATGTCCCTAAACCTTTTAGGATTTTTTTTTTTTTGTTTCCAAATCTTATAGAATTTTTAATCAATGGACTTTTATGGATGTTTCTTGAAGAGGCCTTTGCAATATATTTGACAAATAGATTCGCATATCCAATTAATCACCTAAGCCTTTCGGGGATAAAAAATCACAACAAAACATTTTTGCATATATGCACGAATATTCAGAAAATAAAATATGTTTCTCGCAATCACATATTCTTTTGGCTAAACTTTTTTTTTTTTTTTTTTTTTTGTGTTTTTACCAAATTTGAATCCTTCCCTTTTGGATATCATATACAAGACAGGTATATATATGTTGAGTTCAATCTTTTTATACATGCATTATTTTCCTCTTATCAAAACCAAATAAAATTACATTGACTCTTTTTCTGCTGAGAAATCAGGTGTATTCAATATCGATCAATATTACAAACGTAAGCACGATTTTCACTAAAGACTAACGAGGATCACAAAAAGATTTTCTCAATATATTATATAACTGGTCTTAATCTTTATTTCGCTGAAAAGTCAACAGGGGATCACGATATCAATAATGCACCAACTTTATTAGCTAATTTTTTTTTTTCTTTTTAAATCAAAACTTTTAACTTCTGTATTAGCCAAAGAAAATTTAGCTACTGTTTGCACTTTCAGTTGAAAACTGAAAATCCCTTCAAAAAAAAAAAAAAAAAAAGGTTGAAAAAAGAAAAGACCACAAAACGCTATTAAGTGGGCTTTTCTTGTCTTTTTTTTAACCTTTTTTTAGGTAAGTGTTTTAACATTATTTGGGTCAGGCAAAAAACCATAATCAACAATTAGACATGTTGTCTAGAGACCGAAGGAAGAGAAGAAAGGAAAATTAATTAAGAAATGAAATAATACGTGTATTATTCCTGGCCTAACACACACACACACACACACATAGTTGGACTTTGGACTTGGGATTTTGTTGATAAATTGGAATACATTGATTAAAAAAGAAACACTAATTTGTGTATTTTAGAAGCAGTTTACTATGAACAAAAAAAAAGTTACCAAATAATTGGGAAAAAAACTATTTTATCTTTTCCTTCTTTATGGCAAAAACCAAAATTAATGAAAGAGGAAAGATCAAAGTTGTAAAATTATCCCATCATTTACCACAATGTTGTCTAAATCACCACTTACGTGACAGGACGACAACACTTTAATTTATAAACACTGTCAACAGGTGCATGAATGTATAATATCTATGGCACTATACCATGAAAAAATAGACACTGATCTTAAAGAAAAGCGCTAAGATATATACAGATGCTAGTGGTCTTGCCTGTCACAAATCACTTAAAACCTATGCAGGATTTATATATGGCCAGTTTTATCCACAAATATTCCAATATCTACGTATTGTCATATTCATATTGTCCCACCAATTTGTCCCCATTGGAACAGACGTTCTTTGTATCCTACTCAGTGACTTCATAAAGGGAAAAAAGAAGAAATATTTTTACACGATATTAATGCATTTTTATTTCTTGGAAAAAGCATTTTCATTAGCATTTGACTGATCTTTTGTCCGTTATTTTTATCTTATGACACATCAATTAAAATACTATGTTAATTAAAATATTATATCATATTAATTACAAAGTCTTCAAGTAATTGACATGATGTGATATTATTTAAGGATATATGAAATGAAACATGATTAGATATTTTTGAAACGTCACGTATAATACGAGCCACGCTACTACAACATGGTAAAGAGGCTCATGCACTTAAAAGACGGCCGCCGAACAAAACAGCTACATCTTTGGCATCTAGGGGTGGTGAGAATATTTGTTTTGATATTTAATGGCAGGTGGAAATGACCACAGTGTAGTGTGTGAATTATATTTAATGGTGGATGAATTTAGACTGCCCTTAAATCCTATAGGTAAATAGATTAGCAACGGAACCAGGGTAGAAGCATTAGATAGCGCGCGGGGTTCAACCATCATCTAAAGTCTATAATTTTAACCATCCTTATATCTCACGCAACATCATAGAGATCTTAACTACTGGCGGTTTTCGACCGTCATCTTATGTTTCATTGAAAGTGCATTTTCATACAAATCTTATAGTTTAACTTCAAAATTTCGCAATTAATACGTAATCCTTATCTTTTTTTTACCCAGTCAAAACATTTTAATAAATTAAAAGTTTCATTGACTTCGGATGTTATAATATATATATATATATATATATTTTGGTGTCGACTTTAATAACCTCACAGCTCTCAGTCATGGGCCTACCGAGCTATTGAGAGGACGTCAAACTTGGATTATTTATGAAGTTTTTATACGCATATTCTCATATATAATATTAAGTTTCCACACCATTCTAGTAAAGAATTCTTAAATCTTAAAAAAATACATATGAGAAAATTAAATTAATTAAATATATCTTATCACAAATTCAAATATATATTGTGCACGAACAATCTAGACAAATTGGTTACAAACATTAGAAATAAGACTTAAAAACCCAAGTAAAAGAAGTTTAAAGACACCTTACAACATTAGTTGTTAACTTGACTCTTACTTCATCTAATTCTAATTTTATCTAAAGATTCTTGGGTACTAGGTAGGAGTTTAGTTGGATTTCATGAGCTTATGAACATGTGTATGCATAAACCATGATTTCTGGATTATATATGAGAACTAACTAGCTGACATTTTTAATATTTTTTTTTTTACTCTTATATTCTACCTAAGAAAAATTCAACATTAATTGCGTCACAACAAAACGTTAACATTTTTGGTCTTGTCCCTACCTGAAAACTCGTGATTCTTGAAATGAAAGCGAAGGTTATTGCCCCCAAAACTTGACCTTTGCAGTTGTAGGCTCTTGCTTAGTTGCAACTTGCAATAGATACATCGGAATCAAAATTTGTCACTTTAGATTTATCATCATCCTTAGCCAAAAAATGGAAAAAGTGAAGAAAAAGAGTTGATTGGCACACTTTCCTGAAGTGGTCCCTGGTGCCTTTTTGGACCATCAATCAAGGCGTCAGCCTCCTCGAGAAGAACACATGCTCGGGTCGGATTGATATGGCTAGAAGCCGAGTAATAACCCACTTGCTAGGTCATCACATGGCTCCATTACAGCCCTTAGATAAAGCTCTGCCCTTTGTCTGAGATTGTGATATATAACACCTACCACCCTGACATCATCATACGATGCACCTAGGTCACAGGGTGGACCCGCCTTGTACCTGATCTATATGAGGCACTATAAATAGGAACATTAACTTTACCCTTAAGATAAGAAGACTCTTTTATATCTACTCATAGCTCTCTTTCGACCGAATAGGTACCTGACTTGAATGTTGAAGAGCCCTTGGCCGGCATCACACTTATGTCCCCTTGGACCTTTGAGGTGCTTCTTCTTCTTGTAGGTTCATCCTGGAAAGTCGACACGAAAAAGACAGGTAGTCTGACCACCTGCGCAATCGCACGTTGTGTTAATTGACAACTAGGCATCAACATTTTAACGCTAAAAGGAGGGCACCATGCCTTTACAGCATTTTCATAAACATGGTGACAAGAGGGCAAACTCAGGATGACACTCTTTGAAGAGGAATCGGGAAACGGCCAAAATCAAAATCCAGGCAGACCTTTTGGTAGGCCTCGCGCAGCTTGGTCCTGATCAGGGGGACATGCCAAAGCTGGAGGAGCAACTCTAGTTGTCGAGGACTCAATCTAAGAACTCAATGCAGTGGTACGAATTCTAATAGACCAAATGGCAACACAACACGCACATCAATAGCCTCCACTGGTGCTTGTTCTGTCGGCCCAGAAAGACCAGGTTGGTGGCTGAGCAGGTCTGAGGGATAGCTCCTAAAGTGGAGAATCAGAGCATGCTAGGACCTAGGCATCAGAGAGTGCCTTATAAAGCAACCGCATCACTCGTAGCGGTCGGCTTGGAGCACAAGCTGGGCAGGATCACTCTCCTCAAGATTCCCAAGCTTCATTTTTTGATAGGCTCAGGCATCGAAAAGTTTGTCTTGCTCAGGCTTGACCAACTACAGACAACGAATAGGTCAGAGACGGAGCTCTACACCAAGTAGAGCTTCTAGAGGAAATGAACAGCTGGTAACTTCATGACTTATAGTGTCAGATCGACCAGATAAAAAACAGTAGGTACGGAGTTGATGATGTCGGTATGACCAACCCGCCTTTTACCGAGGCAATCATGAGTGCCTCTGAAACACCCGTTATTTTAACGGGTATGATTTTTAAAAAATCATATGAATAAAATGTAACTTTAGTATTTTTACTAAGTCTCCGTAGTAAATATTTTAAATCTACCTATCACTCACTTCTACCAACCTTGTCCCGCTACATTAATGCTTAATTAAGTAGCCTCAACTACTTGGAGACATAGAATTAATTCACCTCAACTACCAGGAGACATCGATATGCTTTCTCAACCACCTTTTTAATGCTTCATTCATCTTCTTCTACAACTTACCCCATTTGCCCCCTCAATTATGTTAACATTATTTGCTAAAAGTCTCTATGGGAGACATGATAATATTTTCTTTTAATGCTCATTTAATTCTCTCCTGCTCCTTAATTATTTTGATGCCTATTTATTCAACCATTACCACTTTCTTCTCTAGTTTCTCATTCTCGCCTTTCTCACTTCAATTTTCAACTAAAGACACAAAGCATAAAGCTCTCTTTGCAACCATGACAACTATAATTTTCAGCCACGTTTGAAGCCGTTTTGGAGTCAATACAAGCTTGATTTTTAACCTGAACTTTGGTGTTTTTCAAAAGAGTTTTGAGGTAGATTTTCTTTAATTCAAACTTGGTTTTTAGTATATGTTTTCTCCATGTAAATTTCTAATTAGGTTAACATGCATATTTGAACATTTATGAACAATATTGCAAACATGATAGGAATGTTTAAAACTGGTTTCCATAACTTTAAGATTGATGTTTTAAGGTTTTAAACTTAAAAAGCAAACTTAAGCATGTTTTCCTCATTATTTGCAAGAAAAGCTAGAAATATGGTTTGATGATGATTTTGATATAAAACTCATGAGAATATGTTTATTATGATTATATAATGCATGCTGCATATTTTAGAATGATTTTGAGACTTTGAACAAGGATAATATGCTTTGAGTTAAAGAAAAACTTAATATTCCATAAACCTTATATTATCTTTATGAACAGTAGCTCTTTTTTGAAATTTTGGGATTAGATGAAATGAATTTTGTAAATTGGTTTACATATTTTAAAAGTAGACATCCTAAACTTTCCAACGAGCTATCATGAGCCTAAATCGGAGTTATATTTTATTTTCTATGAATTTTTTAATTCTCGGGTTGGAAACTAGTAAACCTACCAGTGGCAGTATACCACCCGTCTACCTTAAGTAAACCACCCAATAACCCATGTGCTAATTGTAGATAGTGAACCCAACTTTGTTCACCTTCTAATCTCTAATTGTCTTGCAACCTTTTCAAAACCATCCTAAGTGATTTATGAATATTATTAGAGACTGAAATCTATAGATTTACACTTAATTCATTTATGGATGTGGTTATATGTTGTGCTTTAGTTTTAATTGTCCTTATGCACAACTTAGGATCAAAGATGTGTGGAGCTTACGTTAATTAAATTCGGAGATTAAAAGATTGTTGAGAAGCTTGGAAGGTAGGGATTCTATTACTCATCTTTTGTGAGGTTTTTATGGAATTTAAATTGATTGTTTTACCACAAGATATATGTATCTATGTTGAACTGCTATTATATGAGAATCACATATGGAACTATGACATGAACTCGC
>CAMOHE010059807.1:0-22661 GCA_946598075.1 Artocarpus hirsutus
GCTAATAAGTTTCGTAATTGGCCAACAGGATCCTAGGAGTCTAGGAGATCGAAGAACGAAGTTGATTTTACGGTGCGCAAAAACAAGTAAGTACCCTTCTCACCTACAACATGAGATGGTAGGTGTAGAATGCAAGAATATGCATATTAGGGTATAAATTTCTATATGAACTTGGTTGTTGCTATGAAATGAGTGCCTAGAGATATAGATACGGTACCGGTGTATACACGATTAGAATACCTGAGTGTATATCATGTTATGTATTGTTACATGCAATATATGGTATACTTGTGTATACGATCATGAAAACATTGATGTTTATAAAGTAGGTACTTGTAGGTACTCTACAATGCATACGAACTTATGTTTTATGGATAACATGTGAATATCATTTCATGCCTGGTATGGCAACCATATTTAATGGATTGGTAAATGTCACCGAAAGCTAAGAAAAGTGTCGTACCGACTCTCGAAGCAAGAGGAGTTTAAAGAATAAAATATGGTCACGGTGTTACGTAGACCCTAATGAAATTGCGCAATGGTACGAACACTTGGGCCCTAATGGAAGATAAGAAACGATAAAAATAAGGAAAGTTCATAAGAAAGCATAATCGGATCATGCATTCATTTGATTGTCCATGTGGGATTTATGGGACTTACTGGGCGTTAGCTCATTAAGTTTTTCATGCTGTAGGTATTCCGACGAGAAGGTCAGAATAAATTGTAACGATGAGCTGGTGGACGGATGATGGGCGCAAATTGGGTATGGAGTCCGCTACTGAATGTTTCTGCTGTACATACTATAAGTTATTTTGAAAAAGAATGTTCGAACAGGAAAATGTTATAGAAGTATAAATGTTTATGTAAATACAAGATTATGAAAGCATTTTGGAGGTTTCTGAAAATTATGGTATGTGAAATATTTATTTAGTTTTTTTTTTTTTTTTTTAAAAAAAGGTTCCCTCAATTTTTGGCCCTAAGTAAGTAAGAAAAAGGTTTTAATCACAGCCCGAAAAGACGGGTTGTGACAGTTATCATCAAATCAAACCTTCATGTTGATTTATACAGTCCATGAGGATGTTGTGACATAAAAAAGCCCTAGAATGGAATTATTAACTATTATGCAAGTATGATAATTATATAGAATGAATTTATGCGTAGATTACTTAAGGGAGATTCGTATAGTTAAAAGGATCTATAAGCCTTTTATCTTGTAAGAAATGATAAGAAATACAAGGCTTGAGTTTTTTATTTCAAAGTCTGACATTGTGCCAAATTCTTTGTAATTGATTTAAACCTATGTAATGATTATGCGTAGACTTGATAGAGTACTTAAGTCTTGATAAATTTTCTTAGAGGTTCTACTTGAGGAATATGAGATAAGTTAGGAATCCATGGTATTGAACTTTAAGTGAGATAAATGTTAATCTTTTGGTTTTTTGAGATTTTATAAAGGCAAAGAATGTATGAATTTTAAGGTTGGAATATTTATGTTGTGTATGTTGTATTTAAGTGGATTCAATGATCTTTATGAATAGTTATAGTGTAAAATGACCAATAAAGTTTTCTTAAGTAAATTATAATACTTAAAGCACTTGTAATGATTTTGGAACTTTACGATGAAAGGTTTAACTTTTAGATGTTTAGATGTGAATCTCTTGCTTACTTAAGGTTTTGTTATATGAGGAATTAAACATTGCATAAGTATAATCGTGAGGATTGTAGATGTTCTTAAGTAGTAACATAAATGGTCTTTGCTCATTGATGTGATTTATGTTGGAAAATGAAAAGTATATTAATCTCAAGGTTAGTCATCTTCAAAACCCTTGGTAGTGTTAATAGTGAATATATATTGAAGATGTTGAGCATTAAGGATAAGATAGGAGTGTAAGCATTGTTCAATATGGTTTTGATTAAAGCAAATTATTTGACTTACAAGAGGATTTTATTGTTATGAAACGATTTGTATAACATTCAAGAGGACCTCTGATTATTATCAAATTAGGCTTATTGTTTATTTAGTTAATTTTATTTTAAGTTGGCTTCGAAATGGGCTTAAGACCTATAATTTAGACTTCAAATTTCAAGTCAATTGTTTAACTCATTCCAAATATGTTAAGGCCCGAAACAACTCGACCCATTTTAGCTTAGAATATTTGGGCCTAGTCTAATTTCTGAATCAGTTCGATCCATTAAAAAAAAACACACTGTCTCTCGCATGTGGTCTCTATACATGTCACCTACAGTGATTCAATCATTGTCTATATATATGTTTACTGTGCATAGGAGCTCATTTCTCTTGGCTCACACTCTCTCTAAACTTGTCACTTTCTCTCTACGTCGCAAATTCTCTTTTTCTCTCTTGATCTTTTTCTTTCTCTCTCTAAAAGAAGAAGGATTTCCAGGATTCTGCAACTTATTGTCCTGATTTTTCTTTTCTATTTACTCTTCTTTCATCTCATCATGGACCTAAAGTACCAACACCTGAGAAAGTATTTGCAATCACTTTCCCAAAAGGTTCTTAGGAAGAAATACAAGACTAAGATCACTCAGTTGTGGATTCTTATGAGTTTTGGCATCCTTGGTGATGTGAGAATGTTGATAGAGGAAAAAATCCATCGAAGTGACTTCAGTCAAGACGTCAGTTTACCAAGTATGGGTACCAATCATAGTGCAATGAAAAGAAGAGCTCGTGCCATTAAGGTCACTTGTAACAAATGTGGACGACAAAATTGTAACGATAAATGTATTTCATCTGGTTTTGTGTCTATAAATAGGGAGGATAAAATAAAGTTCTGTAGGGATGGACTTTCTAAGGATAACTTGCATGACCTCCATGCTTTTCTTCAAGATCATCCTAGGGGATATGTTCAAGGTGTCATCTCTAAACTCTGGCCTAAATTTCATGTAAAAAGACAAGTCTCAAGAATATGGTATTTTAAGATCCTGTTTGCCAAATCATAAGAAAACTAGATTGAGAATAAGTCATCACTCTATAAAGGTTGTTAAGTGTTTGTTTGTTTGAAATCATTTCAATTGGTGTTCAATAGTCTATGTCCTTCTTTTTAGTTAAAAAACACTATTTTGTACTCAGAATATTTGTTTTTGTGTCCAGAAGAATTATAGTTATTAGATTGATAAAGTAAGTGTTATTTCCTCATTTAATTTATGGCTTTCTTTTTAAAAAAATAAGAATATATAATAATAAAATATATTATCCTACCAGACACATTACATGTTGTACTGTAATATGTTTGAATTTTTAAAACTTATCCATATATTTTGAGACTTGTGACTCAAATTTTAAAAGTTCTAGAGTAGTTTGTCGTTTATATTAATTGTCTAGATTCGATGTACATTTTTAAAGGTCTACAGTTGTGTCAGAGTGCCTTCTGTTAAACTATTCTCAATTATCAAAAGTTATATAGTTCGAGTCTAAATTTTTCAAAAGTTGATCGGCTTTCCATAACTATCAATAGCTTTTTCTTTCTTTCTTACTTGTACAATATTTTGTTTAGATCTTTGGATTATTGGTTCACCACCTACTCGTTTATCTCCTTAGTCCTTTTGCGTATCCATCATCTTTAAAATCTCATGTACAACTCCAAGTCTGAATGGAGAAGACATAAGCAACATGTCATATATGTCTATCTCTCAATCAACCAGGAAAATAAAGAATGTTTATGTCTTTTGTGGTTCCAGCCCAGGAAAAGATAGTTCATCTAGAAGCCACAAAACAGTTAGGACAAGTCTTGACATGTAGAATGATTAACATAATCTATCGGGGTTGTAGTTTAGAAATCATAGGAAATATGGCGATAGCAGTTAAGTTTAATAATACCAAAGCCATAGGGAGTATCCCTTGTATTTTAGCTGAAGGGAACCTTTCTAGGCAAACCATAAGTAAGGAAAAAGGAGTTATGGATAACCCTAGGTGTCTCAAAACCATAATCTATAATTTTGATGCATTTATAGCATTACCTGGTGGTCTAGGTATCCTTGAGGAAATGTTTATGGTTGCTAGTAGGAATTTTTGGGCATTCGCCCCAAACCTTTAGGACTGTTAGACGTAAATGGTTTTTATGATAGTTTTTTAAAATTTTTAGATTACGCTATGGAACAAAATTTCATCATAAAGTCGGGCAGGCAAATCTTTGTTACCGCTTCAATAGCCGAGGAATTGCTAGATAAGATGCAAATCATCCATCTGGAGTTCGATACTACAACATCCAAGCTTGAATGGGAGAAGGAGAGCCAGAAGCAACCACTTGATTTGAATCTCCACCAGTAATCTTTTGGTTTTAACCGTGACATGTATGTCTGTATTTCATGTGTCACAAATAACCGTTCTCTCCCACACTCTATATTTTTTGTGGTATGCTGTTGTTAAAACTTTTAGATTCATTGACCCTAATGTCGAATGGCTAGTGATACGAAGTAATTAATACTCTCGAAATGCATCTCATTTAAGGTTCGATCTTTTTGTTTATCGATGCTTTTACATTCTCTAAGCATGCATGATGTGGATAGCTAGTTAAACTGAATGCTTTGTACTCTTGAAACATATACGCATCATGTTTTTAATGTATGGTATTCTATTAATGTTTTGTGGAAGTACCAAAGTTAATTGTAGGAATGCTCCGTAGAAAATATAAGTATGTTATTTGGGTTGAATGTTTGTGTCATGAGGATAGTCATTTATTTGGGTTGAATTTTCTACTCCTATTTAGTATATTTACCAAAATGCCCTTGAAACTTCAAAATTATTTCAAAAATGCCATTAGACATTATATGCCCTAAAGTCTCCTAATGAGACTAAATATTTGACCAACTCCCTTATCTTTTCTTCCTTTTCTTCTTATTGGTTTCCTCACTCTTTCTTAGAAATGTCTCTTTCTGTGTCACATTTTCCTTCTCTCTTTCTTCTCTTGTTTACTTCAAAAATTCTACGACTAGCAAACTCAGATTTTACAAATCATGAGAAAGATCTAAAATTAATTCCCTTGATCTTCCATAATCATAAAACAAGAATCGAGGATTTTTACAACCAAAATCACAGTTTTCTTCAAGTTTGATGTAAGGTTTCCTAAACTGAAAACTTTGGTTTAAATTTATGTTTTAGCATGAGAATTGTGAGAAATGTGTTTATGATGTTTGTGAGTAATTATACAAAGTTTTAAAGCTTGATTTACATATATCTCTGTTTAAAATGAGTTTTTGAGTTAGTTTTGAAAATTTTTTATTTTTGGTTTAGATTTGCATGTTGAGCATGAAAATTTTGAGAAAAATAATCTACATGTGTTTAAGTGTGAAATTCCATACTCTTTATGCATTTTCTATGGCCTAGAAATTGATAAAAAAGGGTCAGATTGAGTTTCAAAGTTTGACACCTTTGAAAATAGGAAATTGGACTTCCAGAAATTGCTCTGTCAATAGGTCGGACTTTCCAATTGGCAGGCCGAACTCGTCGACAGGTTTGACAAGCCAAACACTGTTAGATTCGGTAGGCCAAATTAAGAGTTCGACAAACCAAACCTGTAGTTTAGCAGGCCGAAAGCTGAATAGGACTGGAAGGCTGAGCCTTGGAGACGGCAGGCCAATAGAAGGTCCAAAAATAGCAATTTTGATCCGAAGGCCAGAAGTAGTTGATCGGTAGGCCAATTGGGCAGTCCAAACCCATATGTTTTTCATCGTTTTGTGTTACGAATGTTTTAAGGATTTCATACAAGTGATTATGGTACACTATTTTTTTAAGAAGTTACATTTTGTGGCTTTAACAAAAAGCACTTATAGAGAGCAAAAGATTTTCTGACAGTTTATTCAAATACTTCTAAAAGCAACTTTTGGACTCATAAAACTAAAAATAACTTTTAAAAAGCCCTCGTAAACAGGCCCTATTTGTCAATTTTCAAATCTAAAGCAATATTTTATTTTTGCTGTGGACAAAACAAAAGCAACCTTTATCCAAAAACACTTAAACGACAATGAGTTTTAAAAGGCTAATTTAAAATTAAAAAAAAAAGAGTGTGACCTCTTAGGGAAGTAAATGTATATGAGTAAGTATTTAATCAAGTTTTTAGATTTTCATTATTTTGGTTTTTTAAAACTAAATTTTAGAAGAGCGTAGAACCTATAAATTATAACATTTTTTAACAATCAAGTAATTGGTGGAGCGATGATTCAAAACCATCTATGACCATTCAAATCCACATCATTTCGTATATTATTTTTTTTAGGCACAAAATTTTGCCCCTTTACGTGATTTGTTAGTTGTAACTTTTTAATGTTTTTTTTTTTGGGTGTGTCGCAATTTGCCGATTAGTGCTTAAGGAAAAGCTGGTGCACCATAAGTACATATTAGACGTATTGCTTGCCTATTATTATCACCACAAAGAGAAATTTAATGAAGCAAAATAATAATCATACCATAATCTTTTTTGGGCGACGAAAAAAGATTACAATATAATCATGGTATAATCTTAAATTATATATGTTATAATCATGTTGATTAATTTATTGCCCCAGTTCCAGCCACTGGGATAGAAATATTGATTTAATGCTTTGTGGGACAACAACAGGGTTTGGGGATATGTGGCAAGAAAAGCCACACTAAAATATAGTATTCAGGTTGGATTGCGGGAGATTTTTATTATTTTTTTAATGATTAACTCTCATTATTACAAGTATGTTTCTTATTAACTCTCATCATTATAAGAATATATCTTCTTTGGCATGATTTATTACGAGTCCGATTGGTAAATGGATTCGAATTAGTGATTTGATTTGAGTATGTGATTTGAATTAGGATTTAGGTTAATGATTTGAATTGTTATCCGAATTGACGTTTAAATGTGCATTTATATTTTAACATGGGTCTGGAATAAAATTAAAATTTGTATTTGAAGAGGTAATGAAAATAGTTTTTGATTTATTAATAAATCTAATAAAATCTTGATGTTAATAATATTAAAAAATACACAATATTAATTTTAATTTACTCCTCTCTTCACTAGGAACATAATGAAAAAACAATTATCTTATTTAAATATCAAATGAAGAAGTTGTGATTTTTTTCCTCAAATATATGATAGAAAATTTCAACTTTTATTGTAACAAAGATATCCGAGTATCAAAAGTTTAGGAGAAGTCAGAACTCTGAAAACTTATATTTTTTATACTTAAAAGATTCTGATTTTGGGATAAACAAATACGTATTTAAAAGATTTTTGATACTCAAATCTAAATTTGAGTTTATTGAGTTTAAAAAATACACAAAATAAACAGACCTATAAGTAGGTTATACATACGTATGATTAATTTTCTAAAACACAGAACTCATAAAAAGAAAAAGAAAGAGCTGAAATGATTGCAACATGTCTCACTTTAATGCGTGGGGGCGTTGACTACATGTAATGCAATTACTCTGTTAATGTCAACTTTCAACATTGAGTATGAAATTCATTCCCTAATGCAAAGATCGGCTCGAGTCATTGAGCGTTGTTAGATGAAAGTTTAAGAGAAAATTACATGATATGCCACACTTTTAAAATTCGTGTTTGTTAATATTATATTTTAAAAAGTTATATCAAATTATCATTTTTATTTCATATTTAAATTATGTTATTTTTGAATATTTATTATATTAATAAAAATAAGTTTCAAAGACAACGTTTATGAAAATTTCCTAAAGTTTTAAGTATGCCATTTATATTTAAGATGAACAATTATATGTTCTATTCTTATATTTAATATTAAGTTTTTTATTGACATCCTTAATTATTTTATGTATTTTCTTTTCTTTAATATTTTCTATCTTAGCAATGCTGTTTGCCCTTATAAAGTTACAACTCCACCTTCTCACAAGAGATGTGCTCTATCTGTAGGGTCTATCAAGGTCCTACAGGTGGGCCTATCCCATGTAAGAGGGTGGGTCTATGACCCCATGGGATTATACAACATTTTTCTTTCTGGATTTCTTTTACTGCACATTAAACACGAACATCAATATTTCATTGTTAATTAATAGTGATCATTCCATTATTAGTTGATTCAATCATGACCATGTCATCAACGTTTATTTTGCTTTCATTAGGTTGTTTAAAATCTAAATTGGGTGCACCTGTTCTTTTTTTTTTTTTTTTTTTTTGGTTATTTTTCCCCCAAAGACTAGAGAGGAGCTGAGGAAGTAGGGAAGAAAAAAGTGAAGACGGAGGTGATGTAGCAACTGCACAACTTATTATTTTTATTCCTTTTATTTTATCTTACCTTTTATTTTTTATTTTTTAATGAAACTAAGATTTCATTATCGTTGAAATATTTATGGCGTTTTTCATCATTTCGCGGTCAGGTTACTTTGCCACTATATTTTTGCGCCAGCCTTGTTCAACTGCAGTGTTTTTTTTTAGTTTAAATTTAGCGTATATTATACTCTAATACTTAGTGTTAAAGTTGGACAATTATATTATATGTCAAATTTTAGTATTTAATTACTTTTAGTTAATGTTTAAATTTTGTATTTTTTTTAATTCGTTAAGATAACCCTAGAAATATGCAAAGCAAAGCTCGATAGATACAACAATCCTGGAATAGAATCATTATCAAACCAACAATAAGCATACAAACTATTAAAACCTAGACACGCCAATCGATGTACCTCCTCGTTGCGGCACCTCTATAGGCACATGGGAGAAAGAAATGGGATGAAACCCGTTTTTCAATTAATCAAGTTCAGGTCAATTCGAGAAATACTACTTTTGTACGACAATGTTTTTTAATTTTATTATTCTTATTAAAAAAATTTAAAACATATTGCGTTTAAATAGTATAAAAATATTACTGACACCAAGCATGTTAGATTAAGATTAGACAAATATTTGTTATTTAATGATAGTACTTTAGTCTTTCTTTAATAAAAAAGGTATAAATTAAAAGAAAAAAAATAAAACACAATAATAATAATAATAATAACGATAATAATAAAACTAATATACCACTTAATTTACTCGTTAACGTCCCTCGGCGAAGGGATTTCTTCTTTTCATGGCAGAAATAACATTTTTTGAATCACTCTCTACAATATTGACTTGCAAACTAGAATCAAGAGCAAAGTGTCGTGGACAACCCAGAACTTAAATACTGCTCTTCGGTCTTTTATTTAGTCGATATGAGATTTTTTGTACGTTACAAAAGAGAGGCTTTCTCTCAATGCCGCATATTCAACAAAGAGTGAGAAAGTACAGATATAGCACCCAAATAGCTCCGAATCTTCTCACAAATTACGACTCCTACTTTCGTTCAGGTAAAGCGTGTACCATAGCAACATCAACGTTATTTTATGTAAAGGAGCAGTCGAGCAAAAGTCATCGTACATACTTAGATATGCGCTCAATGCAATTATGTTCCACTCGCAACAGCTTATTTATAAGGTTAAATTATTACGTATGATACCTTTATCTCAACCTAGAACATTTATACATATTTGATAGTGAGCTAGAATATATATATATATAAACAAACTATTCAGATAAGGTGAATATGTGGGCCAACATATATTGAAAAAAGTTTTGATACTTATTTTAAAGTTTATTTATTTGTTTATTTTTTTAACATTACACAATTTGCTTAGATATGATTTATGGAGGAAGTGATGTGAAAAGTTCTGCTAATACTTTTTATTGGATTTTTTTTTTTTTTTTTGGGGGAGGGGAGGGGGGTGGGGGGGTGGAGTGGAAGAAAATAAAAACTTAAAATGGTCCCTCTATTGAGGAACAGTAAAAGTCAATTTCAGTTGGATACAAAACCCAAACATGATTTGTCACATAAGCCCATTTTTCATTCATTTACTTACTACGACATAAATAATCTCCAACAAGGTGTTTAAAATAATGGTTCAATTTATTGGTTTAAATTTTAAATAATATAAAACTCTCATATATTATAGTTTTTAAACTTAAACATATGATTTAAAGGGTGTTTGGCTAGTGGCGAGAACCATTGATGGGAACTGTTTTTACTGTAGTATTTGAGAGCTTTACACTATAACAATTTTTTTCTTTTTACTATAACATATGATAGTTTTATATTATTTATAATTAAATTTATGGTATGAACTATCTTTATCTAAACACCTTAATAAACTACTTCCCAACACTATATAAATCCTTCAAAAAAAAAAAAATCAATAGATAATTACTGACACAGATTGAGTTCACTTTTTCCCCCTTGGTATATTAATGACAGGCACGAAAAAACACTGTTTTTTGTGTTTTCCAAAGAGAGAGAAAATCTGCTGTGGCTAAGCATTTATTTGTTTTATTTTTATTATTTGTTTTTTGTGCTAAATAAGGATGGACTGCTCCAGTCCAAGCAATATAAAATTTGTTTGGTTCATAAATTTAAATAAAAAATTTAAATAAAAATTTAAATTTTTATGAGAAAAAATACTATAGCAAAATAATTTAAGTTTTATATAAATGAATAAACCAAACACATTCATAATCTACTAAACAAAAAAGGGATCCTTCCATCCATGGAGCCGTTTGATCTTTGGAAGATCATGTTCCTCACCTCCGCATCATACCACCGGGCAGGCACACACTTTTTGCCTCTCGTAACAAACGACATCCTTTTTCTTTTTAACTGAATAATAAACGACTGCTTGCTTTATAAAAGATTATACTTTAATTATTCCACTTTAAGTGGTCCCCACATCTCTTCTTTTACTTTTGTATACCAAATGGTCCCCACATCTCTCCTTATTTCCCCTCTCTCCCCAATAGCTAACCGTTCGTGCCTGACAACATTTTCGACCGTTACAAATAAACAAATCAAAAATCTTCACTTAAAAAAAGAAAGAGGAAAAAAAAAAAAAAAAACCCAACAACTCTCCACTTTTTGCTTCTTCCACTCCACTTTCCCATAGGACATTCAAACCACAGTAGTATCTATATACACGGGAGACCAAAAGTGCAACAAGCAGAAAGTGGAGTGCCCAAATATCAATTCTTCTTTCAAAAACCAGAGTTCCCCCGCTTCACAACTAACCGTCCACTCCCCACAATCCAACGATCAAGATTACATTCACATTTATTACCCAGATCACCTCAAGCACCACAATCCTTCAGCTTCTTCACTATACTCTCAAAATTCTGCACATTTTCCCACCCAATCAAATTTTCCAGGAGGGAAAAAAAAACAAGAGAAAACAAATAAAAAAAGCTTCAAACTTGAGCTGTTTCCTCATCTGGGTCTGCGAGAAAATTTTCTGGGCATGCTTTGATAGCGAGAAAAAAAAGGGAAAAGAAAAAAAGAAATATAATGCCCGTTTCAACTCGGTCTCAAATCACCAACCATGAACAGAGGCAGGAAGAAGAAGAACAGAACACCAACCCCAATCCTTTAAGACACCCACACCATGGATTGAAGGAAAAGATGAAAGCTTTGACCCTTTTATACGAGCAACAAAAGCGAGCCTCTTTAGCTCTCAAGAACCAATCTTTTTCGGAATCAGATCAACGCTTCACGACCCACCCGAGCGTTGACCTTCTGGGTTCTTGCCAAAAAGAAGAAGAGAATAAGAAGAAAAATAAGAACGTTATGAGGGAGACAAACTCACTCCTTCCCAACTCCATGGTCACAAGAACCTACGTCTTGCCTCATGACGAAGCCAAGGAGAATCTCGCAATCCACGGCGGAGATCGAATAGTGAGCTTCTCGTCCGCGGAGCCCAGGAAGGCAGCGAGAGCGGTGGCGAGGAAGCTTTCACTAGGGAATTTGGAGGGGAAGAGTGGTAGTGGTAGGAATAATGTTCAAGAATTGGACGGGTTTGAGGGGAGTGTTTTGGGCAAATCGCCTGAGACTCGCATTTTGGTGTTCGTGAGGCTTAGGCCGATGGGGAAGAAGGAGCAGGAGGCGGGTTCTAGGTGTTGTGTTAGGATTGTGAATAGAAGAGATGTTTATCTGACTGAGTTTGCGAACGACAATGACTATCTCAGGCTGAAGAGGCTTCGAGGGAGGCAATTCACCTTTGATGCTTCTTTTCCGGCCACTACCTCTCAGCATGAAGTCTATTCCACCACGTGAGTTTAATCAATGTGTAGATTCTTGAAAATTTTTTTGGTTGGTGTTAAGTGAATTGTTGAAAATATTGGGTTGTTGTGATCAAATTGTTAGCATTTTTGGTTTTGGTCCAAATGTTTGTGTTTGTGTTTGAGTGATTAGCAGTACCATGTAGCCCAATGTTCAAAAATGTTGAATTTTATGTTGAATATCAGTGATTTGTTTAGTCTTTTTAGTTGCTATTCAACTTAGGGGTTTGTGATAAAATTTTCACCCTTTTTTTGTCAAAGTGTTTGTGTTTGCTTGATCCTTACCATTTGGTGATTGGTCCTTACTGTTTATAGGTTGCAGTTGTGTTTGTTAGCAGTACGAGCAAATTACAAAAGTGAAGATCTTGTTGGAAATCAAAACTAAAGAAATAAAAAAAGCCCGAACTTTCTTACTTCTCAAAGTTGACCTTGTTGTTTGCATTTTCTAGTCCACAAAGAAATATGCTAGCTGCTAACAACAGTCCCAAGAGATATTTCCTGATAAATTGGTATCCCAACAAGCAGATTTTGGGTGATTTCTATGCTTCTTACTAGCAATGATTTAAACTTTGGTAAAAATGAGTATACCTCATCTGAATTTTCAGAACCGCTGAGCTCGTGGAAGCAGTTTTGCAAGGGAGGAATGGCTCAGTTTTCTGCTATGGGGCCACAGGAGCTGGGAAAACATACACAATGCTGGGTACTTTGGAGAATCCAGGAGTAATGGTTTTGGCAATCAAGGATCTTTTCAGCAAAATAAGGCAAAGAAGTTGTGATGGAAACCATGTAGTTCATCTTTCCTATCTTGAGGTCTACAATGAAACTGTTAGGGATTTGCTCTCACCTGGAAGGCCTTTGGTCCTAAGAGAAGACAAACAGGTCCGCATTCTTAATCCCATGGATCAAATTACATTGGTTGCTACTTGTTAGATTAGATACATATATTGGCAACCACCAGGTGTGGTAGCCTAGTGGTAGAAGATTAGCATGGTTCAAGTTTATGGTCAAAGGTTTGAGTGCTATGTGGCCCTCTTTGAGGGTCTTAAGTGCAAATCTTGTTCGCACAAGCCTAATATTCAATTTAGATTTCTAGGGACCACACCTTCATTTATCTTGACCGCTAGTATATTTTTAATGGGGTTGAGGTGACGCACTTGTCTTTGAGGGATAAGGCCCGCCGTGAGGGCCTTCAACAAACATACATATAGAAAAAAGGACACATATTTCTTTTGATGAGTTTGCTTGTTGCTTATGAAAATCACATCCCACCACCAAATTTGCTTTCCAAAAGAATTAGTGTTAGACACATTGTGTTGATTGAGAAAATTTTGTCGAATTTTGATGTAGGGGATCGTGGCAGCAGGTCTAACACAGTACAGGGCTTACTCCACAGATGAAGTAATTGTCCCCCTCCACTTTTTTTTCCTGATTAACTTGCACTGTTTACTTGATGGGATAGAAGACATAACTTCTTTTTTTTTTTTGGGGTTTTGGCAGGTCATGGCATTGCTCCAACGGGGAAACCGAAACCGCACCACTGAACCAACTCGTGCCAACGAAACTTCTTCACGTTCCCATGCTATCCTGCAGGTCTTGCAGTCCTTAGACAAGGGTTTTACGGTCCTAAGAATAGCATAAGCCCAAGTAATAAAATAATATTTTTCCCTTTGATTTCCAGGTTGTGGTTGAATACCGAGTAAGAGACGATGCAATGAATGTAGTGAACCGAGGGGGGAAGCTCTCGCTGATCGATCTTGCAGGGTCGGAAAGAGCACTTGCCACGGACCAAAGAACACTTAGATCTCTTGAAGGTGCAAACATAAACCGGTCACTCCTCGCACTAAGCAGCTGCATCAATGCCCTTGTGGAGGGCAAGAAGCACATTCCCTACAGAAATTCAAAGCTCACACAGCTTCTCAAAGACTCCTTAGGTGGTGCTTGTAACACTGTAATGATAGCCAATATTAGTCCAAGCAATCTCTCATTTGGTGAAACCCAAAACACCCTCCATTGGGCTGATCGGGCCAAGGAAATCAGGACCAAGGTCAGTCCTCGTAAATTTTCGTTCTTGACCTTATTCACTCTTACTATATTATATCCAGCTTCAAAAGAATTCCTAGCCATGTTCAATTTTTAGTCATAAAATTGATGTCCCTTTGAGAACATAATCTTAATTCGAAGATTTGAGATATGTATGTTCAACTTTTCAGTCATTACATTGAAGTTCCTTTGAACATTGTCTCACTTTCTGCGAGTTATGGCAGGCCTGTGAGGCAAACGAGGAAATACAACAAGTGCCTGAATCCAAAACTGATCAGGCAAAGCTATTACTTGAATTGCAAAAGGAGAATCGCGATTTGCGAGTGCAATTGGCACGCCAGCAACAGAAGCTCATAACACTCCAAGCTCATTCCTTGGCTGCAAACGTCTCTCCAACACCTTCTTCGGTCACCTCTATGATGACTCCTCCATCGACAGCCCAACCAACCGAGAAAAGAAGACCGAGAACCTCCGTCTTCGGAGGGACTTGTTTCACTCTGGAGTCAAGAAAAAGAGTTGGTGCTGAGGAAGCAGTTAGAGAGCTTCAGAGGACTATCGAGGCATTAGAGGCCGAAATCGAGAGAATGAAGAAAGATCACACTTTGCAGATAAAGAAAAAGGATGAGCTCATTCGCGAGCTTTCACGGAAGAATGACAAACCTTTAGAAGGCATGTCAGCGCAGGGCGCAAAAAGGGTAGTGACAAGGGCTAGTTTGAGACCAAGGGAGGCAAGCACCGGTGAGTTAAAGAGCCCGAGTCACCGGTTTCGCTCACCAGCACCGACAGCCAAAAAACGAAGCATTTGGGACATAACAACTGCTAACAGTCCGTCCATTACCACACTAAATGGAAGAAAAACCAGAAGCCACGTTGTTTCTGAAACCGGCGCTCTTTCCATGCTTCTTCAGGTTAATCTTAATTTCTTCATCATTTTTTTTAACTTTTTCCCATTTCATTTTTGGATATAACAACAACATATTGAAAAAGGTCACTTAAATTTAGAACTTTTCTTGTCCTTTTTTTGTTATGATTTTGAGTTTTTCACGTTCTGAAACTGATACAGTTTTTCATATCCATGTTTCTGGTCTCTGTCATTAAACCATTTCAGCCAGGTTTTGCTCGACAGAAGCACGAGTATATAAGGTAACAACACTGGGATACATATATATAAGAGGAAGAAAAAGAGAAGTGTTGAAGAAAGCAACTTACCATCGCTTAGCATAATGATTTATCATGCTAACTAACCATGTGTACTCTCTTTTTGTGCTGGTGGGTTCAACATGGAAGAGAGATTACGTTTGTTCTTTCTCTTTCTTGTATGCATATGTAATCAGTTAAGCCTTAAGATCCCATTGTTTATTGTTTAAATCTTTCACATAATGATCTCTTTTATGGAATCAGTGCCACGTGTGTTAAAGTTCTTTCTAATTTTGTCTATTTTTTGTGGAGATTGCAAATTATTTTTTTTTTGCAATCTCTACTTTTACTATTTGTAAACCTTCCCATACATGACATACTTTTATTTATTTATTTATTTATTTATTTATTTATTCGTTCATTTTATTTCTTGAATTCGGCGTGTGTACATTTCTTTCTAATCCTTGTAATTCAAACAAGCTTTGTAACTTGCAACCTCAAAATGAACTACTCTAAGAGAGAGAGAGAGGAGTTTCAATCTCAAAGTTAAGGTTGATAAATTTGTTCTGAAAATCAGCTGTAGTTCATGATTAAGTTTTAGTTGCTGTAACTCTTTGATCTTTGTTGTTGGGGTTAATTTTATTTCACCAATGGCTCCAAGCAATAACATTTCTACTTGTCTCATTTTGACTCTGCCATTACTTTTAGTCTTTTATAGACCTAGTTATCCTAATGTTTTAAAATATACAATTTTGACCCCTTTCAATATATTGTCTAATTTTAGGCAAAATGTAGCATGAGAACTATAATAGTTTAAGAAACGATAAGTGAATCCGTTTGCAATGCTGGATTTTTTTGAAAGTGTGGGAGCAGAAAGCTTACAGAAGCTCACGCCTTGTAAAGTTACAAGTAATGGCGAAAACAACTTCATTCGTTCAAGATTTTTTCTTTTCCTTTTCTCGTCCAAACATTCACCAAACTTGGCCTCCAAAGTAATTCTGTCGCCACTATAGCAAAATCTTATCACCATTCATGTCATGGCTCAATTTCTAAACTTTCATTCTTAATTATTTCTTTTGGAAAACTTGTGCAGATGTTTTGTTCACCGATTCAAATCAGAAAAATTCTCGTTTGAACCGGCTTATGACAGTGTCTTCTCTCACAAAATATAAATTGCTATATTGTTTTTTATTTTGAACATTTTAGTTAGAACTGGCAATCTAAATATCCCTTGTAGTTTTGATGAAGTTGAGCAGCAATATCAACAGTGGTGAGATTTTAAGGAGGGTTCATAGTTGCTTTGGACAAAGTCCAAGTTTAAAGACTTGAAATGCATGAAACTGAATACACATTACTCTTTAACATTACAAAGTGTGGTCTTTTTACAAGCTTTTTCTATAACGTACTTAAACAACAAAGATCAATCAGTTACCAAAAAAACAAAAAAATTTAAAAGAGAAAAATAAATTCAGATTGGAGAGTATCTGGTGGAGATGCAGTTGTTGACTTGACTTGACAACTTAAATTCAAGTGGTTTAGTTCTAAGTTTCCAACATAATTAAGAAAGGTGACACTAAACGAAGATTTCACATTTATCTGGTGTGCTTTACTGTTTGAATTCAATAACGTTTGTTCTATGACTTGATGCTAATAACTAATACGTGATCCCTCTTTGCAATGCCCATTAAACCCCTTATAAAATTGGCTTCGTTTTATTATTGAAAATAAAGTGATTGTTTTTTGGGTGAATTAAACAGACAACCCTTGTGTTTTGTCAAAATAACAAAGACATGCCCTCGATCGAAATTAATTATATTGACACTCCTCAATTTTATTTGTTTATTTTTTAATTAAAATAAAAGATCAACCATCAATCTAAAAATGTCAAATCTTCAACATTGATCTAAATAGAAAAACCTAACTAACCAAAACGCAGCCAAACAGGCCCCCCTCAAGCATTCCCACCTCCACCGTCTGAAACACCCTCCCTGCAGGCTCCCTAGAGGGAGGGACTTTTTTTTTTGTTTTTAATTTTTTTTTACTTCAACTTTAAAAAAATTATATCGATTTCTTATTTTTTCTCAAAAAGATTATATATTTTTTTTTCAATTTTTTGAAAAGAATTATATGTTAAATATCTTTTATTTTATTTTTAAAAAAATTTATAATTTTGTTATATTTTTTTATTTTTAGTTTGGATATACATGGAGGGTATTTTTAGCATTTTAATGAGATTTAATGGTCAAATTCTAGTCAACTTTTACGGTCAACTGATAAAGTCAATGTTTCTGCAACTTTTTTGAAAAATTAAAGGGTATCAAAGTTATTAGCTTTGGTCAAGTTATAGTGGCAAAACATAGAATAAGGTATAGGTGTAATTAACCCATTAATTGACTTTATAAATAATCTTAAAACATAAAAATAAATCAAACTTTATGTGAGAAGATAAAAGGGAATAAAAAGTAAAAAAAAATATTTTTAAGGGGTAAAACTACATTTTCAAGCTAAGTTGTATAAGAGTAATTTGTCTACAATATTTTATTTGTTGATTTAAGAGCCGAAATCAGTATTTAATTGACAAAAAGGGCAAAATTTTAGCATAGATTCAAAGGTTTAAATTCATAAATGATTCTTGACTTTTGATATGAATTCTAGTTTAGTTCTCGACTTTTAAAACTTCTCAAACTTAATCATTGATCTATTGTATTGTCTTAATTTAAGTTCTTTTCATTAGTTGGGTGTTTATATGCATATTCCGTGTTCTATTAGTAAAATACTATTCTTTTAGTAGTTTCTGTATATTTTATCATATTTTTACATTTAATTGATGAAAAGAACTAAAATTAAAATAAACTGATAGATCATTGATTAAGTTTAGGACGTTTTAAAAATCAATAACTAAAATGAGATTGAGTATAAAGTATAAGGATCCTTTGTGAGATTAATCCAAATAAAAATACATAAGTACAATTTTGAAAACATCCAGATATAGTTATCTTTTATAATAAATTTAAAAATCAGATTTAAATAGCAAGTATTCCTTTCCTTAAATAGTTTAAACGACATGTTTTATTAGTGTTGTTGCATTTCAAACACACTAAGGAGGACAACGGGGGTATGTGTTGTAAACGTCACATGTCAATAATTTTTTTTTTTAGTAATTACGCACCATGTGTCCTATGTGTCCCTCTCAAAAATCGAACCCAAAGGTCTTAATCGCGTCTCACCCTAGCCAGTGAGCTAGCTCCATTGGTGTTTAATAATTTATTTGATTTCACGTGAATTCGTTTACATTAATGCAGAATGCAATAGACAGTTGTTTATTTCGCAAATGTCACATCTCAACCGTCCAAACTATAAATTCATGTGAATTCCACACAAATGGCACCACCTCATAAGTAAGAAAATGGCACAAGTGCATCATTGCCCACACAAGGATTGTAAAGAAGAAAATGGTTGATGCATAGAACTTAATGGCCTGAATGGGTTGGCAAAATTTAAAGCTAATCCAAGAAAACACCACAAAATTAATTGCATGGTGTAAGATGATGTGTTTTGCATCATGAAGGAAACAAACAATTAAGCACGCCAACAATCTGTGACAGTTGACAATTACTCTTTCCTTCTAAAACAATGTTTATACTCTATATCTATATATATATATATATATATATATATATATATATTAGGATTTTTGGCACTTTGATTTATTTCTTGAATTCTGAGTGAATTGAATAGCTATAATTTACCTTTTTACTTTAATAGAATATTATAGAGTGCTCTCCAAAGCGATAAAAAATATTAAAATATAAAAGGAAATGCTTTCACGCATGCTATATGATATACTCTGATCTTTATCTGAAATTTCATTTTTTTTTTGTTCAAACGAGATTACTCATCAAAATACGAGCTTAGACCCTGTTGATAGGTCTCGCGACGACGTTCATCAGTGTCGAGGCAATGCCAGCCCTTTCAATGACGATGAATTTCATGGGTCTATGTTGGATATTCTCATCATCATCAAGATGTGAACAAATTAAAGAGCAATCTTATTTAAACGTATGGGTTATAACCCTCTAATAATAAAATAGTGAGATTCAGTCTAAAAAGAATATTATATATTAGACTAGAGTCTAAAGCTTTGTGTGCAGTGGGGTTTTAAAAAGGATTTTTTCAAATTAAATTGTTGATCTGAATAATCATTTTCCGAGCTATGCTTTGCACCACATAATTTGTTTCATGTTTTTTGCGGTTGAATTCTCTTATAGTTGTTGGTTTGATTCGTTCTGTTGTATATAATATTTGATGTTCTTGGGATTTTGCTGTGTTGGCTGTTTTATTTTTTTACCTTATAAAAATTTAGTATCAATTTTTAGTCCACCCCCCAACATAGTCTATTTCCCTCGTTAAAAAACAAACAAACAAACAAACTAGCAAGAACAAATGGGCTGGGCTAATGATCTAGCTGCAACTTTTAGCCATCTATGTTTGGGCCCCCAGATCTGCTATCATCACTCAACAAGGCCGATGGCCCATTAGCCACATTGTTTAATGTTCACCCAAATCATTCCTCGACTATTTATGACAATCATTAGATTCAATTGCATAAATCATTAAAATTGATTTTTAAGATATTAAACTGCTCAATCTAATTATTTTTAGCATGTTGCATTTGGGATTTAGCCACTGATCCTTAGAAAACAGCAATAATACGGCCTAAAGGTCAGCTAGACCTATATAAACATTTCTATATTTGTCCAATAATTGCCCTCCACTAGTCCATTGTTAAAAAAAATGCTCAACTATAATGGCAAAACCAGACTAAATAAATCAGGAGCGTGCCCAAGAAAAAAGAAGGAAACCTTAGTTGGTTGTTGAAGGCATGCTTTTGCATTTGACATTTTTTAAAAGAAAAAAGAAATTCGGCTTGCTTTTGCAACAAGCTCTTTTTTGTTGTGTGTAAGGCTTAGAAGAAGCAGTTCAATTAATCACTATTAATTAGCGTTCTTTTGTTTTTTTTAATGTTTGAAGACAATTAACAATTCTCATTTTTATTTGTTATGATTCGTGTCATGTCGTGTTAGGTCTATAATTTAACATGTAACACTTTAGTCAGTTTTACTCTTTTTTGTTTAAAAGACTGTTGATAATGCTCATTTTTATTTGTTATGATTCGTATCAAGTTGTGTTAGGCCCGTAATCTTGCATCTCTGAACAATCGGATTTTTCACCTAAACATTATTAAACACATTTTATTATTTTATAATCAACCGAAAATTAATAACAAAAGTGACTTAAACAGGGCAACAAGGACCCACTTGTAAGTGATTAGCAAGGTCCTATATCCAGCCAAGTTGCAGTGGCCTACTCAGTAGAAGTTTATAAAAACGAGTCAAAAAAAAAAATCTTATAGTTAAAGATTTGCAAAATAATAGAGTAACGGCTCTAGACAAGTAGGATTATTTCAGGGCTTTTTAGGCATGTACCATGAAAGCACTTTAATCCCTTTTTCTTCTTATTATAATTATTTTATTTTACTTGCTCAAATTTATTTGGTTAAAAATATTTTGTTGAAACCCAAAAAAAAAAAAAGAGAAAAGATTGGTATTTATTGGAATAATAATGGTAAAAAAGCAAGAGTGGGCCAACTTTATGACATGTTGGAGCAGCTGAGCAGGCAACTTTTGAATCTTTTGAAGAATGATGAGCAGATGATCAAAAACACCCCTCGGTTTATGTGATAAGCTAATCCTGAAGAGATTTGTTTTTTTGTCTCTGCTGTGACCCACACCCTGTGAAGAGAAATTGCCCTCTCTGCTCATTGCTGCTTCGTGGCCTTCATTGCTATGTTGTTGCAGTTTGAAAGAAAAGGGAAAAACGAAAAAAGCAAGAAGAAAAAAGCGTACTTAATGAAGCCTTGAAATTAGCAGAGCGTTTAGATTTTGGAGCTGTGGTTGGGTATCTCAAACTGAAGAAGATCAGAAAGAGGAGATTTATTTAGTGTTTCACAGCTCAGTTTAGACTACGATTTGAATTACTTTCTCGGCTATAAACAGTATAAAACTCCTACATGTTATAGTAACAATATAAAAAAAAAAAAACGTTACAATGTAAAGCTCTCACCTACTACAGTAAAAACTGTTTTAACCAACGATTTTAACTACCTACCAAACAATTCTCGTAGCGTAGGTAGTGTATATTTCTAAATATTGGAATACAAAAAAGTAGTTAAAATAAAGAGAAACTCTATATATAGGTGATAATATTGTTGGTTTTTAATTTTCTGGATAAGACTTAGAAACGATCTTAGATGTTAAAGTTTTTGTAATTTTTATTAGCTGAAGGTCATCAACTATTTTTTCTTTTTGACAGTTTCTTTTTTCTAATTTTTTAATGGTTTAAAAATAGGAGGTATGTACATCCCAAAATGTTGGGATGGGATGCATGTTATAGTTCTATCATTTTTTTTTTTTTTTTGAAAAAAAGTTAAAAGATTCAATGGTGTTTTTACACTCTGCAAGCCAACTCTTAATAAAGAAATCTATTAAGACTATTAGTGGGATACTAAAGGTCTTTCCTAATCCTTGAATAACTATCAATCTAAAATTTATAAAGTCCGCTAACATGTAGTCTATATCAAACTTTTGTTCATGTGACTTAATTAATCGAGAAAGTGATTTTGAATGATTTTATATAGTTCAAGAATAAAATGAAATCTTTTTAAAGTTGGAGACATGTTCAACTATGTTAATAGTTTAGTGGCATTTAGAAAATTAACACATATTCTAATTGTATGAGTGTAAATTTTAAAAAGATTATTTATCATTTTATATTATATGTTTTTCGTTTTTTTTTTAAATATCCTTAGTTTTTTTATCTCTTTCGACATCTATAACTACCTTTATTACACAAATCCATATCTTTTTTTATTGATCAACACTTGATTTAGCTTTAAAATATTCAAAATACACTCAAAAAGAAAAACATGAATATATATATACACACACACACATACATATATATAGTACTCTAAAAAAGAAGATGGGAAGGAGAAATCCATTTTTGAAGGTTTCTTTTTTTTTTTTTCTTTAATATTCTTTCTTTCTTGTATATAAGAGAATTTTGGACTTTTTTATTGTTAAAATTAACTATTGATCAAAGAAAGTATGAATGTGTATCAAATGTAATACAAAGATAAAAATCCGAAAATATTTTCTAAATAAACTTAAAACAAAACCGTTTAAAAAAAATTCTATACTAATGGGTAAATAGTCTAAAGTATGCTACAGAATTTTCCATGAATAACATAAAATTTAACTAGACTAGATTTTTTTTTTTTTTTTGACTTTGAGTAAGTGGGTTAAAGATGTCAAATGAATTTAAAAGTATAGATTAATA
>CAMOHE010059863.1:0-22496 GCA_946598075.1 Artocarpus hirsutus
TAAATTAAATCAAGATAAACTTGTAGAATTATAAGGAATCTATTTATTTTCTTAGAGATTATCTAGATAAAGTTGTTTTAATTAGATAACTTTTCTATTGGGTTATTTGAATTAAAACTGAGACTTTATCCTATAGAATCTAGGGTGGAAAATAAAAGATTCGTGTGATTTTTATTTCGACAGTTCGGCATGCCGATCCTAAAGTTCGGCCTACCGATCAGGCAAGTTCAGCCTGCCTATGGAAAAGTTCGGCCTGCCTATGCACAATTAAAAAATCACACATTTTTACGCGTTTTTACGCGTATCTTATCCGATATTGACCCGAATTTGATTATGTTTCAAATTTTTGAGACCTTATCTAATAAGGAATGACCCTAGACCTAACCTCTATAAATAGGGAGTGAGTCTAATGAGCTATTCAGATCAATAAAGAGATTAAGAGTGATACTCTACTGGTGAGAATCTAAAACTCCCTAAGAGCTCTTGTTCATAATTCACGAACACTAGCTTTGGGTTCTCTCAATTGGTTGGAAGGAGAATCACCTTGAGGAAGAGCTGTACATGTGAGTCCACACTCATTCCGATCGTGGATAGAGAATAGCAAAGAAGACCAGTTGGTTGAGGCTTTTCTGGAACGTTACTTCTCTACACAGATTTCGGGAGCTTTTCGGCGAATACAAGGTTAGTAAGATCAGATTAATTTATACATATAACATGTCAAACTTATGTTTTGAAAAATACTCTGATTTAAAATTTTTAAAATTTCGCTGCGTATTATTTTCCAATAATACTTGGCGCTCGATACTAAGGAACGTTACACTGAAAACTCTGTTGCCGATGACCTTGCGCTGGATATGATAGTTGCTGAAGAGAGAACTGATGGAATGGAAGCTGAGGATACTGCTGAGGCTGAGGTAGAGTCTGAAGCTGAGGCTGACGACTAGCTCCTTCTTCGGTCTGAAGTCCTAAGCGAGCACTCCTAATCGGGCAATTCCTCTTAATGTGTCATGGCTGCTGGCAATAATGACAATGGAAGCTGTAGGGGTTGCTGCGCCCGCTGTTGGATGAACTGCTACTGCCGCTGCTCATGCCAACCTGTTTGCTCTTTCCCGAAGTCAGTCGACTCCTGACACTCCTCCTGCCGCTCGTCTATGGTCCTCCTGATGCCTTGGCTCGATTCTCACAATACTGCGTGTAATCATTCTCCACTGATATCGCTGATGACATAAGCTCTCCAAAGTTCCAGAGTCGTAGGGCAACTATCTGTCATCGAATAGGAGCCTTAAGTCCTTCCTGAAATTTGATACACCTCTCATGCTCCGATGCCACTGCTGAAGGAGTAAATCTAGCCAATTCATTGAACTTCGCTTCATATTCCCGAACTGACATATCGCCCTGCTGCAACCTATAGAATTCTGCCTCATTTTGGTCCCTGTATCCATGCGGAAAGTACCGATCGTAGAACAGCTCCTCAAACCTGTCCCAACTAATGTCACCATTATTTTCTAGACGCTTTGCTTGCTTCCACCAGGTATTAGCACCACCTTCAAACTTATATGTTGCAAATTCCACGCGATACTCCGCTAGCACACCAAGCGTTTCCAAGTGTTTCACGATCAAGTCTAACCAATATTCCGCCACCTGCAGGTCCCCGGTTCCATCAAAGGTCGGTACTAATGCATGCTGAAATTCTTGAAAGTACGTATGCCGACGACTAGCCTCGAAATCATCAGGTCTTGCCCTAGCTGCCATCTGCCAGAATGCTGCAAACATAGCCCTCATCATGCCCTCATCGTTTCCAAACTCGGCTTCCGCTATCGAGCGACGTCTAGGTGCCATTCTCTCACTTCTGAAAACAAAATTTGGACTATCAGTGATATTTCATTGTCGTACCTATGTGTGCACAATTCCCAAGGTTCATAACCTTGAGCTCTGATACCATTCTGTCACGCCTCGGAGTACGGGAGGTGACGTGGTGGCTTGATTAAATTAATTAAATAAAAATTTAGTTAAAAATTGGGTTTTAAGATGTAATTTATAAATAAAAATGAGATAATTTTAAAATCGTTCATAGAGAATAAATTAAGGAAATAAAATAAACCATCATAATGATTAAGCAAATAAAAAGAACATTAAAAATATTTAAATATGAGGTGGAGCGAGTATGAGTCCCATTGGCCCACATATTGTGCACACACATGTAGTACTGACAATACTCTTATACAACCACAGTCTAAAATAAAAGAATAAGTTAAGACCTTACATGCCTTGATTTGTACTACAACCTACCCAAATCTTCTACTGGTCGTAAGTTCGGTCAACAGACTCTTCTCCAATCCTAAGCCGATATCCACCTAGGGTAAGATTTTAAAACAAATAAAAACGTAAGCAAAAGGCTCAGTAGGACTACATTTTAAAATAAACAAATAAATATTCTAATAGAACTTTCTTAAAGAATAAATAATTAAATAAATCAAATAAGTATTTTCATTTACTAAAATTTCATTAAAAACAATTTGTCAAGAGTATATTTTAATTCTCTTGGGCAAACCAAATATTCACCACCGAAGTGGCCTAGCTAGGTTTTGGAACCTGCCTCCAAGGTCGTTCACTACATGACCCGATCTCTGATATGGCATCATGCCCATATGTCGTTTTTATAACTATTAAAATCTCCGTTTACCACATATAGTTATTTACATTCATTATGGAGTTCATTATGAAAATATCTCATTCTACCGTTGTAGAAAATAGCCAATGAAATCCTTTTTCAATCCATTATTGAAAAACATTTATTGAAAATCCCTTTTTGGTCAAAATCATTTTTAAAATCAGGCTACCAAAGAAAAGGGGTAGAAGTCCTACCTTGATATCCATGTCAATGTCCCACACTGTAATCCAGGTCTGCTATACATTAGCTCCACGGATCCACGCACAACCTCGAATCGAAGCTTTAAAACGAGTTTGAAATTGTCCAATCGAGTTTCCAAGCCTCTAATCTGCTAACTCGATGCTTGAAATCAAATTTTGGTTCAAAATTTTAGAGAGAGGTTGAGAGAGTGAGAGAGAGGAGAGAGAGAGCGAGAAAGAAAATGAAGAAGAGAGAGAAAGAAATGAAATAAATAGAAGAAGAGAGAGAAAAGTGGTTGCACAAGACTATGTGCAACTACACACTGTTTTCAAATCAAATTGTTTCATTGAAATTTAAATTAACAATTAAAAACAATTTGGAATAATTAAAAAATTATTAAAAGAGAAATAACACAAGGTTACTTAATTTTCACAAAATAATCAAATTAAGTTTAAAATGCTCATTATGGCACACTAATCCACCATTTAGCACTCTAATTACACTTAATTAACTTCGGGGTGTTACAGAATCTTTTAAACCTGAGATTCTATAGAATAAAGCCATAGTTTTAATTCAAATAACCCAATAGAGAAGTTATCTAATTAAAACAACTTTATCTAGATAATTTCTAGGAAAATAAATAGATTGCTAATAATTCTACAAGTTTATCTTGATTTAATTTATCCGAAATTAAATCAACTGATAAACAGACAAGAATTATCTGATCCCAATAATTCAACAAGTTTATCTTTAATTAATTTTGTCACAATATTAATTCAACCGATAAACTGACATAAATTATTTGACTCTTTCGAATTTCAACCAATCTAATAAATCTGACATAAGTCACCAATTATCGGAAAAGCATGTCGTATCGTTACAGGATTTTATAAGCTAGCAAAGGGGACCTGATGGACTTATATAGTTTAAGCTCCCAATAATTATGAAACCCAATATCCCAGATATACATTTTATAATTATCAACCCCAATGCTACTCCACTAAAAGCTTGGAGCTGCACTCTCGAACTATATAGAATTACAAAATCCGTATAGCTAAGTCTCTATGACATATCATGATATATCGTATCCACGTAGGATTATCCATAACCAGCTTAAGGACAAGTTCTATCATACCTTCCCGATTATTTTTATTTTACGTTTCATTATCTCACCATCGGAAAAATTACCGTCTAAAGACAGTATACCATTCAGTTACACCTATGTATCCAAATGGTTGAGCACTTCAGTTTTTCAATTACAGAATAACGCATATAAGAGGATATCATTACTCCTAAAGAAGAGCTATGGATTCTATATCTATGAATAATAGGTCTATGCTATCAACAGTCATGCCTCCAACGCACTGGCATGCATACCACTATTAAAATATGAGTGTCACCCTTTGGTACATCAAAAGACATAAGTCAAGACAACGGGCCCACTGTTCATCTCAAGATTAAGATACAATACAAATGATTGTCTAAAGTGAATCGATTTGCCAAAACAGAATTATTAAACCAAATCAATTCACTTTATGTCCCGATCTAACACATCTTCACCTATGACCATGTGCCAATGTTTTTATTCACAAAGTCCTCCTACGATGGCCAAGACAAACCATCTCCCAATAGGGATATAGACAACATAACAATCTTTACATGAATAAAGCGCCTAACTTTATTCCCTCAATTGCAGATCTTATGATTTAGACCGTCACCTTAAGAATCATGTCTTCCGCATATCTGTTCATCATATGCCCAATTCTTAAAGGTTTAGGCTGACAGTCTCAGACTATTGTTTGGTTATCATATATTCAACAAATATGAACGTAAAGATGACAAAATTTGGTATATAAATAATAAATGAATTCTTTATTGATAAAAATATCTTCAAAAATATATTACATTTTTACTCCTTAAGGCATACATGTCTAACAATTATGGTATATACAATCATCAACCACATTCATATCAAAACCGAACGAGATGATCACATGTTGAAATTTGTAATACCACTGATGAAAAACTTGCTTAAGCCCATAGATAGATTTCTTTAATTTGCAAACTATTTTTTTTGCATCTCCTGACACAAAGCTTTCCGATTGCACCATATAGATTGTTTCATCAATGTCGTCATTGAGAAACGCAGTCTTAACATCCATCGGATGAAGCTTAAGATCAAAATGTGCCACTAATGCTATTATAATCTTGAAAGAGTCTTCATAGAAACCGGAGAGAAAGTCTCTTTATAATCGATGCCTTCTTTATATGTAAAGCCTTTAGCCACAAGACAAGCCTTATACCTCTCCACATCGCCTTTTGAATCCCTTTTGGTCTTAAATATCCATTTGCAACTAATGGGTTTTGCTCCTTTAGGCAATAGGACAAGATCCCAAACATCATTGTCCTTCATAGACTTTATCCCCTCATTCATGGTATCAATCCACTCTTGAGATCTAGAACTTTTCATGGCTTGATAGAAGTTGATTGGATCATCTTCCACCACACCAATGTCAAACTCATGTTCTTAGAGAAATACAATGTAACCATCTAGCACTGCACTTCTCCTTTCTCTAGTGGATCTCCTTAATGGCATAGGTTCTTGAGATGGTAGAGTTTGTTCTTCTAGAGCAATTTTTGGAATAGGAGGTTTTCCAACATTGTCTTAGTTTGGATCTCCTTCTTGAATAATGTCAAGAATAGAAACCTGATCAATGCCAATAACAACTATGAGAATATCAACACATTCTTCTTCAAAGACAAAGTCCCTAACCTTATCTCCCCCTACAAACTCGACATCCTTAAAGAACCGAGCATTTCCCGTCTCAAAAATCAACTTAGTCGTGGGATAACAAAACTTGTACCCCCTAGATCTTTTAGAGTATCCAATAAAATAACAACTTATCATCCTTGAGTCTAGTTTCTTTTCATTAGGCCTATAAGGCCTTGCCTTAGTTAAACACCCCCAAACATGCAAATGCTTTAGACTAGGTTTCTTGCCCGTCCAAAGTTCGCAAGGGATTTTGGCAATTGCTTTTGTTGGAACCTTGTTAAGGATATATGCTGTAGTCTTAAGTGCTTCTCCCCAGAGTGATTCTAGTAAGGTAGAATGAGAAATCATACTCCTAACCATGTCCTTAAGCATCCTATTTTGTCTTTCAACAACACCATTCATAGTGGGCGAACCCGCAATAGTGACTGTGGGACGATATCGTTTTCCTCTAGAAACTTAGCAAATAGTCTTGGACGTTGTTCACTTGAACCGTCATATCTACTATAGTACTCACCACCACGGTTAGATCTGACGCTTTTAATCATTTTGCTGAGTTGGTTTTCAACTTCAGCCTTATAATTTTTGGACACATTTAGCGACTGTGACTTTTCATAAATGAGATATATGTAACCATATCTAGAAAAATCATCTATGAACGTTATAAAATATTGTTGACCATTCCAAGAAGCCATAGGAAATAGCTCACAGATATCTGTATGCATAAGTTCTAAGACATCTAAATTCCTATTGGCTTCAAATCTCCTTTTATTGGTTTATGTTCCCTTAATACAGTTAACATAAATATCAAAATATGTAAAGTCTAAGGGATCGAGAATTTCGTTTGACATAAGTCTCTCTATTCTCCGTCTAGAGATATGACCCAATCTCTTGTGTCATAACACAACTGAATTCTCATTGATTAATTTTCTTTTTATACCCAGTGTATTTAATCGCATGAACTCATTAAATGAAGCAATTGTATCAAGTAAATAAAGATTATCATAACTTGATAAAGAACCGGATCTAACCAAATTTGAATCATGAAACAAACTGAATTTTTCATTTTGAAATGAACAAGAATAATTAGATTTGTCCAAAGCAGAAATAGAAATCAAATTTCGTCTAAAAGACGGTACAATAAATGTTTTATCAAGATCCAAAAAAAATCCAGTCTTTAACAATAATCTAAATTTTCTTATTGCTTCAACTTCAACCTTCTTGCCATCGCCCATGTAGATGTATCTTTCAACATCATTTGGCTCTTGGCATCTCAGACAACCTTGCCTCGACACATTGATGTGAGTGGTTACACCAGAATCTATCCACCAAGTGTGTTTAAGTACTAAAGTTAATTTAACCTCAGAACAAACCCAATTAAGAAGAATATCTTTCCTGGCATGCCAAGTGTGATAATTAGGGCAATGCTTCTTCTTATGTCATGCAGCTTCTACAGAAGAAACAACCTGTGCCTTCTAGATTATCTAGTGTCTTTTGTTGTTTCTCTTGAGATGTCGTAACTGCAGCTTCCTTATCCTTATTTCTTTTCTTCCCTTTATCCTTGAAAGTATTAGCTAAGTTAGCACTTTTTGTCTTCTCTTATTTCAGCCTTTCCTCTTCTTGCACACAATGTGAAATGAGCTCATTAAGAGACCAAGTCTCCTTTTGGCAGTTATAGCTCAACTTAAACTGACTAAATTGTGCGAGAAGATATATAAGAACCAAATGCACTAGCAAGTCCTTAGAAAGGTCAACTTTAAGTGCTCTCAATTTTGAAAGAAGATAAGACATCTCCATGATGTACTCCCTAATGTTTCCCTTACCTCTGTATCTCATTGAGATGAGGCATGTCAAAAGTGTACTTATTTTAGCCTTTTTATTTTTGACAAGTCTCTTTTTAATGTCCTCGAGGAATTCTCTGGCTCTCTTTATCATTTCTGACATAGTGCCTAGAATGCTTCTAAAATGGCCTTTTTCATGATCATCATACACATGCGATTTGACTTCTCTCACTTTTCTATGTCCCTCTTTTCATCAAAGGAACTCTTATTTGTCAAAGGTGCAGGAGAAGGAACCCTTAACGCAAGGTCGAGATCCATGACTCCGAGAACTATAAGGAGGTTCTCTTGTTATGATTTGAAGTTGCTTCCATTCAATGTACGAATTAAATTGATGTTGGCAATAATATTTGAGGCAGAACTAGTAGCTGAATTAGAGAACAAAACAAACAAACCCAAAACAAACTCACATAAGAATCCAAACTAAAAATAATAAATCCAAATAAAGGCAACCCCATCTCAAGATATCAGGCACTCCAATAATATTTAGTCTTTGGACAGAAATATTAACTTATAAGTGATATCTTGGTGTAGTAATCAAACACTTACAATAAGAACATATCAAACAATAAATCTTTCTTTGGGTGAATTTATAGTTCACATGTAAAACCGAATAATCATCACATGTTTATTACCACAAGTGTGCAAGCAATTCTATCAAATATTGCCTTCCTTTGGACCGATCAACATTCACATGAGTTGTATAAATACAACCGTTTATATTTCAAAACAAATTAATTTTTACAAGAGAGGCCACTTTGGTGACATGTTGCTTCAATTAATTCATCTCAAAATATATATAAAATATTAATATTTAAATTTAAAATTGCACCAAAAATGACCAAAATTAAAATAAAAAAATAAAAAAAATTTTGGTCAAAGTCAACCGATTTGGTTGGGGCTAGACCGGGTAAGATCCTAACCCAGGCCCCCATTATTTTCTCTTCTTTTTTTTTTTTTTTCTATTCGGGTCACCCAGGGGTTGGTCACTATCTGGTCACGAGCCAAAGATTGGCCCATGTAAAGTACTTGTTCCTTATGCAGTCACAGGCCCAACTGGCCCATGTAAATTTTTATTTTTTTTATTCGGTGACCTAGGGGTTTAGTGTTGGAAAGATAGTACGTAGTAGAATTTTAAAACTTTTTATATCAATGTATTTTTCAAAATACAAGTTTGACATGCTATATGCAGAAATTAACCAAATCTTACTAACCTTTGAATGCCGAAAAACTTCTACAATCCGTGAAAAAAGTAACATTCTAGAAGAGCCTCAACCAACTGGTCTTATTTGCTATTCTCTATTCACGATTGGAGTGAATGTGGGCTCACGTTGTTCAGCTTTTCCATCAGGTGGCTCTCCTTTCAACTAATTGAAAAATACCCAAAGCTATAATTCGTGATTTGTGAATGATAGCTCTCTAGAGAGTTTTAGAGTCTTACTAATAGAGTCTCACTCAAGATTTCTCAACTGATCAGAATAATAATGAGACTCACTCCGCTTTTATAAAGGCTAGGCCTAGGAGTTAGCCCTTATCAGATAAGACCTCAAAAATTTGAATTAGAACTGAATCAGGATCAATATCTGATAAAATCCGCGTGAAAACACATGATCCTTTTATTGACTGATCGGCACACTGAACTAGCAGATCAGCCTACCGAACCTCCTTAATCGGCAGGCCGAACTTAAAGATCGGCCTGTGGAACCTCCGATAAAAGATCCATGCAAATCTTTGTTTTCCACCAGAAATTCTTAGGATAGAGCCTCGGTTTTAATTTAAATAACTCAATAGAGAAGTTATCTGATTAAAACAGTCATATCTAGATAATCTTTAAGAAAATAAGTATTGCTAATAATTCAACAAGTTTATCTTTAATTCAAAATTAATCCAACTGATAAACAGACATGAATTCTTTGATCTTGATAATTCAAACAAGTCGATCTTGAATTAATTTTCTCACAAAATTAATTCAACTGATAAACAAACATGAATTATTTGATTTTACCGAATTTCAACCAATCTAATAAATTTGATATAAGTCACCAATTATTAGAAAAGCACGCCATATCGTTACAGGATTTTTGTGAGCTAGCAAAAGGGACTAAATGGACCTATATAGTTCAAGCTCCCGATAATTATGAAACCCAATATCCTAGATATACATTTCATAATTATCAACTCCAACGCTACTCTACTAAAAGCTTAGAGCTGCACTCTCGAACTATATAGAATTATGAAGCCCGAATAACTAAGTCTCTATGACATATTATAATATATCGTATCCTCATAGGATTATTCATAATCGGCTTAAGAACAAGTTCTGTCTTACCTTTCCGATTATTTTTATCTTACGTTATATTATTTCACCATTGAAAAACTTACCATCCAAAGACGATATACCATTTGGTTACACCTATGTATCCAAATGGTTAAGCGCTTTAGTTTTTTAATTACAAGATAACGCATATTAGAGGATCTTAACTACTCCTAAAGAGAAGCTATGGAATCCATATCTATGAATAATAGGTCTATGCTATCAAGAGTTATGCCTCCAATGTACTGGCATACGTACTACTATTAAAATATGGATGTCCCCTTTTGGTACATCAAAAGACATAAGTCAAGACAACGAACCCACTATACATCTCAAGATTAAGATATAATACAAATGATTGTCTAAAGTAAATTGATTTACCAAGACAGAATTGTTAATCCAAATCAATTCACTCTATGTCTCGATCCAACACATTATCACATATGATAATTTGCTAATGTTTTTATTCATAGAGTCCACCTCTAATGGCCAAGACAAACCATCTCCCAATAAGAATATAGACAATATAACAATCTTTACATGAATAAAGCACCTAACTTTATTCTCTTGATTGCGGATCTTATAATTTAGACCGTGACCTTAAGAATCGTGTCTTTGCATAATCTGTCCATCGCATGCCCAATTCTTAAAGGTTTAGAACGACAATCTTAGACTTTTGTTTGCCAAACATACATTCACCAAATATAAACATAAAGATAACAAGATTTGGTATATATAAATAATAAATAAATTCTTTATTGATAAAAATGTCTCAAAAAATATATTACATTTTCACTCCTTAGGGCATATACGTCTTAACATTTAATCACTGGGTTATAATTGCTCACGGGCTTGTGTAAAGAGTCCATTGGGCCGAAGCCCAAACCTTGCCCTAAAGAAACCTTGGGGTGACCCTAGGCAAGAGCTGGCGGTCAACTTAACGCGACCAAATGGCCGCGGCTCCTTCTCCACCGGCCCCTCAGTGGTAGCAGCCAGAAGGGGCTGACGTTGGTAATGGGAGGGCCCGCCGCCGACGAAACAACCCCTTACATTTTTTTTTTAATTTCCTGTAGCCGCCGCTCTTCCCGATCTGGCAGCGGCTTGCTCACCGGCACAACTATGTCGACGCCAGCGGTGGTAGGGCTAGTTGTCAGCGAAAGGCCTTAAAGACTGCTATTTTTTTCTTCCCTCACGCGGCAGCTTTTAGCTGCCACTCTCCCTCTGGCTGCAACTACCTCTTTTCAAAGCGACCTGAAGGGCCTGAAGTCTTTTGTCGGCAGCAGTAAGGATGCCACCGACCACACTAAATCCTAAATCCTTCTATATATATATATGTATATATAACCGTATTAAAAAACAAAACCAAAGTCTAAGCCTTAATCCATACATATATGTATACACAAACAGAAAAAATAAAGTTCTCTCTTTTAGACTCATGGCTGCCGTATATAACCAATCATAACAAAAAATTTCTTCAAGCAATTGTTTTCAAATTCAATAATTTTAAAGAGCTATAGATTGTTAAATTTGAGAATTTTTCTATAAGAATTACATCTAAAAAATTTTATATTCTCAATGATTTAACATGAAGAGGCTTTGAATACCACTTGTTAGAACAAAATATTATGATGAAAACCACCATCACCTAAGATCATTCATGTCAAATCACCAAGAATATTAATAAGATGAGGAAGCTAACTTGAATCCATGAATTAAATGTGATTCTTGAATCTGTAGGTTGAGGATGTTCCAAGACTGGTACGTAACTCTTTCAAAGAATCCCTCCGTAATTTCTTTATAAATGAGGAACAAAAAAGTAACATACGTATTGACTTGAAGACCACAACCTCTTTATATAACTATTAAACCCTAACAGTTATCCTTAATTATCAATTTAACTTATTATAAAATTAGTAATTATATTTTAACCTTTACACATAAGAGGCCCACACTTAATGATACATAAAAAGCCCAAAGCCTAAATTGATTACTTTTAATTAAACAAACTTCTTTGATAGTTTTTAATTCACATTTATTTAATATATTAGCTCATATATTAAATTTATTCCAACAGTAAAAGCTAAGCTTTTATCGAATGCCGCAGTTTAAGAGTATTTTAGGGAATTTGGTTAGAGAGGAATCGTAGAATTTTCTATAATATTGAGGAGGATAGCGAGGCAATGGACAAGATATGAAGCTGGGTAGCTTTATAGGTTCATCATGGTAAGGAATTTTGTAAAGTCCCATCTTCTGATCTTGTGAGGACTTTTTGTAACCAACTCCTTTCTGTAACGATAAAATGGCTTCCTCTTTCCATTGTACATATTATTACATCAATATAAAGTCTATTGTTACAAAAAAAAAAAAAAAAAAAAAAAAAAAAAAAAAATGACAACCAAGGCCAAATAACCAACGCCTAAAACTCGTGCAATTCTAACCATACGTTCTCAAAATATGTATAAAGGTTCCTTTTTATACGCCACACAATAAAGACTTCAAATAGTTCTAAATCCAACCAATAACAACATAAAGTGAAAAACATATCAACATAACTACTGACAGTCTTTCTTTTTGTATCAAATTATATTAAGAAATATGATCAATTCGGGTGGGTAAAAATTCTAACAGCACAGAAACTTATTAATATACAACGTATAACTTGACAATAAATTCACAATAAACTCGGTACATATATTTGAAAATGCACGTAAAATGACAATAAAATAAATCGATTATCGATTATAAGATTAATAAAAAAAATGGAGACAATTTATCAATAATCTGTATGCTAATATACATTAGCTTATTATTAGTTTATATTTCTATCCATAATCTCCAAACTAGCATAAACCAGCTAAATATGAGTGTTGGAAATTAAAAAAAGAAAGCACATTTTCAAGTCCAAGAAATAGAATATGATATTGGAAATATGAAGCTGATAAAGAGAAATTTGATAACACATTGTATGTACTTAAGACATGGAGCCAAACTTCATCAAGATTAAGCATAAACACGATAAAATCAACTAATAAACATACATAATTAAGCTTGACAAAGGAAAAGGGCTAGGGCTAACATATTAAAAACGAATGGAAAATATCACCATAGATAAATTACGAAGCATGATTAAAAAAGAGAGGAGAAATATGAGAGCTATCACTTTCTATTCTTTCATTTGTAAATGGTGTAAAATACACGCTCATACAACCTCCATTTATATGCTAAGGACCATAAGCAAAGGTAAGAGAAAAGACACAAGTTACGTAGGTCACAATGAGAATTATGGAGAGGTGATACACATTATTAAGAGGGGAGTTATAAGGAGATACAATGAGGTCTAAATGAGGGGGTTGTAATATGCAATAAAATACACAAAGGTTATGAAATACCAAGAGATGGTGTCCACTTCTACAATTGATTTACAACAATAACGTATTTTTTTAAATATAGGCAAAGCCGGGACAAGCCTAAAACCAACCTTCTAATGCATGCAGGTAGCCAAAGTTTCGACAGCTTTCTTCATTGCATGAAGGGTCATCTTTTTTACCTGTGTCCAAGAATAGCATATTGAACTTTTTAAAGCCAATTTTAAAGAGGTCCTCGTAAAAACCATAGTTTTGCATTATGCAATCTATTAATGACATAAACTCTGTTAGCACTCCTTTGAAGCTTGTTTATGCAAGGAGGGGTAAAAAGGGGAAAATGCAACTCCATGGGATGGGATATGTAAATCCTAGCTTTTAGGATTGCTGAGGTGTGAAGTTAGTTAGAGGATTGGTTATAGGGAAAGGATTTAAGGCATGAAGTTAGTTAGTTACTAGATTTAAGGCTTCGAGGGGTCTGTTGGTAAGATTTTGGTTGTTAGCCTTGGGAAGTTGGGGTCCTTGTAATCCCCATTGTTCTCTTTTTCTTTCAGTTTTGGAAGGCTTTTTTGCACTAGACCCCCTGAACTTTATGAGTTTAGCTGATTGGTCCCAAACCTAAAAATTTTTGCAATCGACTCCTCCAACTTCAAAATCCGTCACAATCTTGGTCAAATTGATAACAGGTTCAGGGTTTTGGACGGAATAGCACACATGCTAGTCATGTGACCTTCTAAAAGGGGCATTTTATGTCCATTGATAAATTAATAATTAGTAAATGAGAAAACATTTAAAGAGAGAATAACTAATAAAACAAACCAAAAAAAAAAATTGTTCATCTTCTCCACACTCGTTTGCACCCTCACTTGCTCACCAATCAATGGCAGAATCATCTAGAGCAAGGGAAAGACCGTGTCCGTACAATTCATTATTGCTATGGTACTTCCCAAACTAATCGGCAAAGCCATGGGTGACGATCCTTGAAACTCCATAGGCAAAGGAAGGCAAGTTCCAGGCGTACCCAATGTTGGCGTTGCCTCCACCCTCTTGACCACCTTCGAGAAGATCTGGGAGTGGAGCTGAGCTTGGGCGACAATGATGGAGTGAGGGTTTTTGTGGATCCCTAGCACCATCGTCTTTGCTCGAGACGAACATTTGCTTGATTAGGTTGCTGACTCTGCCTCCTTCGAAAAGTCAAACAAGAATGTCGCCGAAAAGAAGAGATTGTTGGTTCGATAATCGCCAGAAATTCCGATTTCACATTCGAAGACCGACGAGGAGACTTGATACTGCGAGGAGGAGGACAAATCACTGGAGAAATGGTCATCATTGAGCTTATAAAGTTCTGATGGATCGTTAGATGATGATGATGAACTGAACTGATGGAACTCCATTGTTGGATTCCAGAAGGTGAAGTTAGAAGGAAAAAGAACTACCCTAATTTCTAAACCCAAAAATAATGAAAGAAAAAAAAAAGAATTATTCAAGAATGAAATGCAGAAAGAATTCAAAATATACATTATTGGTATGATTTGTTTTTCAAAGGGGTTAGGTTTAATTTTTTGAAGGGCAAAAATGACATATGTCCCTCTTAGAAGGTCACGTGATGTAGGCTATTCCATCCAAAATCCTAACCCCACTATCAATTTGACCAAGACTGTAACAAATTTTGAAGTTGGGAGTCAATTGCAAAAATTTTTTGTTTAGGGACCAATCCGCCAAATTCGTAAAATTCAGGAGGTTTTGGTGCAAAAAAGCTGCTTTGGAATGATGTACAAAACCATCTTCATATTCCTCATCATCTAGAAATGGAGGTTGCCACATAAATAATAGGACTCTAGGCCCATTTTGACTAGTTTATTTCAGATCTACCACTTTTATTCCTCTTTTCTTCTCTAAATTCTGTGTTTAAGATGTTAAGAAGCTGCGTACCCAACAAACTCTCAGCAGTTAGTCCCTTTCAAAAGGGATACATGTCATGTGAATATGGTCTGATTGCAGACGGAGAGCTGTGAATATAGATGTTAGCTACCGACATAGCACTACAGTCCACAAAAGTACCTCCAATTTGTCCTCCTTGCCCTGTGGTTGGAGGGGAGTGTTGGTAATTCCTCAGCCAACCAAATGCACTCGCCAACATTTTCAGGTGAGACAAAGTCAAGTGAAACCTTTATGCAGTGCTGGTAAAGACAGCGCATAATAACAGTCTTATGTTTTAATATTCCCAAGGACAAACAGTTCATTTGCAAGTATGAAAGAAATACAATTCAGACAAACTGCATAAGAAAAATCAAGCAAGAAATAAATGTAAAGTACTCCAAAACTCCCTCCCAAAAATGTGGTGTGTTTGAGCAGATGCTACCAAAACGAAGTACACTATGTCTTTATTATAAATTAAAACATAAAATCCTACACAACCTTTATCTACGATGACTAGTTGAAATTGTCAAAATTAAAAGACTGAAGGTTTTGAAGCACCTATTCTGATGAACTGGGGAAACAACTTTGATGCAATAATCAGGGAGGAATTTACCAAAAACCAATAAATAAATAAACATAAAATTAAGAAATAACCAGGGAATAAATTAGCTCTCAATTACCTTTAAGTTTCTAGCTTGATAAGGACAGCCAGCAGGTATGAAGACAGCATCTCCTAGTTTTTGGACAAATGCCCACGGTTCAATCCCCACGAGATAGCATTCAAGTATGTAAAATGGACAAACGAAAGGAATTTAACTGAGCGCTATGGATTTCTCCATCATGAACTAACCATATTCTTCTTTAAGCTTCCTTTTGTGCTCCATAGTCAAATACATGGTCTAATCATGAATGGGATGAATAACCTATTGCATAAAAAAAATAAAAAAAAAAAGCAACAAACAATGAAATAGAAGAATCCCTACATAAGAACATACTAACATTTTTAGTCAAACAAAATTAGAGACAAATCAGAGGGCAGATTATTCTGCAGGGAAAACAGCTACAACATTGGCAGAAAAGCTCCCATAATGAGCAAGATGAAACATTCCTTTCGATACACACACACATTTTTTATACGAATAAAGATGAAACATTTGTAACAAAAATTGTTGATTGTTTCAAAAGCACCAAGATACATTCATCTTTTTCAACAGAACAATTCTATTCATCAGTCACCAAGACTTTGTGCAGAGACACAAATAAATAACAAATAAGAAATAAAACAAAAAAATAAGGGCAATGCTATGATGAGATCCTCTAAAGGTTCTAATCAATGAGACCCTTTTATGACCATTCGATCTGCATCCAAGGGTGAACAAGGAAAACAAGCTCACCATAAACAAATACGTCACACACACCAGATTATTAAACCTAAAAAAGTAAAAAAAAAAAGGCGACGAGAAAAAAATTGGCCAGCTCCACTGCCGCCATAGCTGATTGCCAACGACCCAAATCCAAAAATATTCAGATCTTGTAGGTGAAGTCGCCAAATCGCAACGTTGTTCACAACCCACCCTCAGCCTTTCACGATGGGTGAAATCCCATTTGCTCAACGAAGGTGTCAGCCTCACAACCCTGTGTGGAAAAGGCTCCGCCTATGTGGGTGAGATGGCGTCGCACGGAGGTCGCGGCCCTATCACTTAGAGGTTGAGATGGCATCACGATTCCATCGCATGGACGTCGAGGCGGCGTCGCGTGGAGGTTGAGACGGCGTTGCATAGAGGTCTACCAAAGGTCGAGAGAACGTCCACGGTCAATCCGCGTCTTCTCCGCCCGAGACCCTCCTCCATCGGAAGACCCTACCCCCAACCGATGATGAGCCCTACCTCCAACAGAATACTGAAAGTTTCTTTAAATTATTTTTTATATTTGTTATTTTAAAATTGATGGGGTTAAAATACAAAATGATAGGGTGAAGCTGTGTTTATTTTTGTTTTTGTGAGACTTAATTTTGGACCACTCAATTTCAATCTTGCGGTCAAAAAAAAATGATAAGCCCTTCTCAAGAAAATTTGAAAAAAAAAGTTAAGAAAATTTGAAATTAAATAAATGACTTTATTTTTTTTACATTAAAAAAAGGTTTTTTTTTAAACACCGAAATGTCTCAACTTTTTTAATAAAAAAGAGAAAAAAGACTGTATCGCAGAGAGGAATCTAACTGTGGTAAAAACAAAAAAAAACAGAAACCGTTTTAATACTCAAAAAGTTAGTTTTTTGATTAAAAAAATTAAAAAAAAAAATAGGTCATTTGCCAAAATAAAATTTTGGCCGGACTACTTATCAACATGCCCCAGGGCTTCTCATGGATGAGAACCTTTAGACGTTCTAATTCTAGCGTTGCCCAGAAAATAATGATAACAATAACAAATATAAAAATTTGGTCTCATAACCAGCAAGAATAAGCATAGAGTTGAAAAAGACTGTTCACCATGCGATTACCTGTTGTTATGGCCGGCAGAAGGGGTGCCTAAATTCCCTGAAATGCTTCTTCAGATATTCTTGTAGCTTGGGAACATCCTCTCTACGAAAAATGCCCCACAGAACACCACATTCACCTGCTTCCAAGCTTTCTAAAGAATTTCCAGAATTTAGTTACTCCTTGATATTGGCAGAGAGTCTTGACCTGATTTTGCCTCCCGACTGTTTTCAGAGGTTAACCATGAAAATTCCTTTTCCTGCCGCTTACAATTACTAGCCACATCACTTCCAAAAATCTCTCTTTGGTCTTGCTCATTGTGCCCCTTTTTCAGGTTTTATATGGTAGTAAGCTGTTCAGGAGTAAAGGTCACTTCGGCAGTGTGAGTTAGAACTTGACCTGAGATAGCAATATTCAGAATAAGTTTTCCCATTTAAAGGACACGGCAGATAAATGCATCAACGAATTGTTATTCGTTAAAATACGAACAGAACTCTAAATGGTAAAACATTGGTATGCAAAAAACTAGAACCAAAAGTGAAAACAATTAGAGTGATAACGCATAGTTGTTTTAACTAGAGCCAATCACCTCATAGCTGTTAGTGACATGTCCCAAACCAGGTTTAAGTAAATCGAAGCATATAAATATGTACAATCAATTGGCTTTTATTGGTCAAGATGGAAAATTGTAGAATTATGTACTATGAGAAGTAAAATTATCAAATGATCAACTTAAGAAAGACTGTTGGAAGCATTAAGACTATATAAGAACAACCCAAGGAAGTACAATATCCTACCACTTTAATTTGCTGATCCAGTTCCCTATTATCACGAATATAAAATCTTGACCAGGAATCAGAAAATCACTCTAGCTACATCTTTTGATCGCTATAGGATACTTTGATTACTAATCAGATAAAAACAAGAGGGGAAAAAAGAGTAAATTGCAATGTCACACTTCGAACTATTTGTTTTTTGCATTATGCACCTTGAATTTTTAATCTTAGAAAAATGAACCCTGAACTTTAAAATTAGTGGCAATTGAGGTCAAGTAACTACTTTAATTCCGTTCAGTACTCTTTTTCACTTGTTGAGTTTTAATTTTTTTTCTTAAAATAATAAGATCTACCTTATAAAAACTTGTCTGAATCCCAAGATCAAAATCGTCAATGCTTTCGAACACTCGTTAGCTATTGGACTTCAATTGTTAATAATTTTAAAATTCAAGGAATATTTTGCCAAGATTAAAAATTCGGAGTGTATTATGCAAAAACTATATAGTTTGGGATGCAATAATGCAATTTACTCAAAAAAAAAAAAAAAAAAAAAAAAGAGGACACATAAAAGTGAAAAGACGACAATATCCATCTGTTAAGTTTCTTCCGCCTACTCCCCTTATAAGTGAGTCAACTACCGTTCAATTTGCAAGTATATCAAGAAGACAATTCCAAAAACGGATTCCTTTTGTGACCAACGGGAAAGATGTCTCGTAAAAAAGCCAAACATACCGCATCAGACATGTCACAATGAAGTTTGGTTACAGAATCTCCATGCCCAAGCTCCAGTTGAACACCATAAGAAATATCGGTCTTGGGCCCCATGTCCGGCTTTAAACAATGGTCGTGCAATATGACAGCCCGGTTTAAAAACCCGCTTAGAGGATGTGTATATTCCTTAAATGGCAAGCACGAGATGAATTCAGCATTATGTCGAGGGAGACACTCCCCAAATAAATTAGATGGGCGCCAATCTTTCAGACTAAGTAATTGAGGCCACTTTTGATTTTTTTTTTTTTTAAGATACATTTTTTTTTTTGTTACAATGGAGGATCGAACCTCCTTCCCCCAAACCAACACCCACCCCACCCTTTTCCCCAATGCCACTAGACCAACATGTCTTGGGCGAGGCCACTTTGAAAGTCAAACAGCCCTCTTAAACATCCAGTGAAAGAAGTGACAGATATTAATGTCTCCCTGTATTTTATGTGAAATTTAAATCAAACAATTAAAATTAGCTCATCAGTCATTACACATTTTTAATGGAGGGAAGGATATTCAAGAGCATAAGATGAAAAGAAACGGAAAGACAAATACAAACCTCATAGAAAGAAATTAAAGCAGCTCCACAATACCTGAACCAAGTAACAAAGCAAGAAATAAAAAGAAAAAAAATTTAGGAGATTGCTCTTCACTGATCTTGTTAGGAGTTAGGCCTCTTTTTTGTAGCTTTGTTTGTCTTTCTGGAGGATAACTCTTCCTCCTTTTTGTACGTACTTTTTGTCATAAATAGATATACTCTGATTTTTTCCAATTAAAAAAAAAAAAAGAAACAAAGCAAGAAATACATGAAACAGAGACAACACAGACGCCTTCAAATTGTATTTGAAAATCTAATTTGGAAGATGAAAAAGTATTGATTATAAACCTCCATAGAAAGAATTTTAGGAGAGGCTAATGCTGTGACAACACTCGAGAACACATGCAACAACTATAACTTGTAAGAAAGTACCCAGAATCTATTCCTCTTGTACATCTGATTTTTCAGTAATATTATATAAGAGATTAATAAACCCAAACAAAATCAAATTAAAGTAATACATCCATTAAAACGTTTCAAATTCATGATCAAATGAATCAATCCATGAGAACATGTAATTTCTCAGAGACAACCAATATTTCTTACTGAATCGCATTAAACAGACGATAGAACACAAACATCCATGACTGTAGGAACAAGCAGTGGCAGCCACAATGCTCTCTCAAAACAACAAAAAGAAAGGTCAAAACATACATCACTCATGCATGCCAATCTCTCAATTAAATCATAGTTTCAATGACGTCTCCAATATTGCACAAAAGAAGTATATTGCATCTCCCAATCAAATCATTTCCTTCAAACAGGTAAAAACTTTGTTCCTTTTATATAAAACTAGAACAGAGGATACCATCCACCAGGAACACATCATTTTAGATTAGTAATGTTCAAATTTCCACCATCACATGATCCTAGATATTATGTTACGTCCATTTTTAGCAAGCAAAAAGCAGTTGAAACTCATAAACGAAAACAAGAAATTTCATGAGATTGGTAAGACCGCCAAAGGTATATGTCTTACATGTTTACTTCAGACAGTGCATTGCAAGTGTCTAAACTACATAAACAAGCATTCTCCTTAACTCTTTAGCTCGGTCATATGAAGCAAACAAGGTTTCAAACATCATTACAAGCATAAGCAGTTAGAAATATAACAAAATCAATCAATAAGCAATTAGAAACATAACCAGAGTCATCAGTGAAATATTTGTTTACTTCGAAAAAGAAAAAGATGCATAAAAAAGCCCACCTCACATAAATTCAAGCAATCAATGGCCTTGACTTCCAAATGTTTACCATGCTTGGCATGATTCATTTGACGAAAAGCACGCCACATGACCAATGGTTCCCAGTTTAAACCTGATGTTGTTTCAAGCACATTACTAACAAAGACCAGTAAACCTTTCATCCAGTGCCACCGGAAATGCTTCAAATCCTCATGTTGGATTTTACTGGCCTTTGGACAGTACAAATAATTGTCATCAGAACCTTCTCGATAAGCAGCTTTTCTCATTGTGTTGTTACTCAAGTCACTCGCATCCCAACCACTTAGACATGAACACTGTTGTGTAGGAGTTTCAGACGTATTGATGAGTTTGTAAGCATCTGCTATTTCTTCAGCTTTCCTTACCAATACTGAGACAAAATTTTATGAAAACATGCTCCTCAGTTCAAGAAGCCCACCACTGCAGCCATTCAAGTCCTTTAAGGGGCAAGGAATGCTTCCATCTTCAAACGCTTTCCACTCAGAAATTGGGTTCACATTATCATTACAGCCAGTTGCAGAAGGAATTTGCACTTCGCTCATTCCACAATGTAAATAATCCAAGCCTCTGGGAATGAACGGTGTGATAACTTCCTCCCTACTTCCCTGCAGGCGTCCATCCCGAATCTCCCGGCAACAAATGAGGCAAAGGTCATATGAACACTGTTGGAAAGTTAGAATAAAATCCCACAATTATTGGAATAAATTAGTGGGATATTAGTTGTCAGAATTAAGTTCTTTTCCTTTTCTATTTTTCCTAATTGTGTGTGATTATACCAATCAATTCTTTTCCTTTTCTATATTTTCCTGATTGTGTGAGATTATACCAATCAATTTTTTTTAGGATTAGTTTCCTAGAATTAGGAAATCATTGACTTTTTTTCTTTTAAATAGCTTATAGCACTGTAATAAAATAAAGCAGAATAAGAAAAATTATTTTCTTCCTTCTCAAATTACTGTTTTCATGGCATCAGAGCCGGACGATTTACTGGCATAGTATCAACGGCAACACCACCGACTAAATGGCCAACCCTACTTTATCTACGGCGGAGTCCACCGCAACTCCGACTGTTTTCAACCCATCCGTTTCTCTTACATCCAACCATTTGGAAAATCCCTCAATCCAAATTACAACACATAAGTTAAATGGCAGCAACTTCAGAGAATGGTACCTGTCTATTCTTCTTGTCATTAAGGGAAGAGGAAAAATGGGCTACCTGACAGGAGCGAAAGCAGCACCAGAACTCGGTTCAACAACCTATAGTGTTTGGGAAGCAGAAAATTCAATAGTGATGGCATGGCTAATCAATTCCATGGAGCAAAAAATTGGACGGCTGTACCTGTTCTACCAAACAGCAGAAGAGATTTGGGATGCAATTAGAGAGATGTACTCGGATTATGAAAACATTTCACAAAGCTTTGAAATTCGGTCTACTATTCGTAACACACGCCAAGGTACTTCCTCTATTACAGAATATTTCAATAATCTTTCAGAGCTTTGGCAAGAAATAGATTTATTCTACAATATTACCTGGAAGTGTCCTGAGGATGGAATTCAGTATAGCAAGATGCTAGAGAAAGATCGAATTTTTGATTTCTTGCAAGGA
>CAMOHE010059881.1:0-50465 GCA_946598075.1 Artocarpus hirsutus
AGTGGACCGACACTTTATCAAGGAAAAAATTGAAAGTGGATTGATCTGCATGTCTTATGTTCCTACAAATGGTCAGATGGTTGACGTGTTCACAAAAGGATTAAACAGCTCAATCTTCCGAGATATTACTAGCAAGTTGGGAATGGAAAACATTTATTCTCCAGCTTGAGGGGGAGTGTTGGAGAATCTCGGATTTTTTGATTCTATATGATTGTAAATAGCTAATTGACAGCAAATAACTCTAATTTAGGCTGATTATAATCTTCTTAATTAAGGCAGATTTAATTAAGTTTTTTATGCCTGATTGGTAGGAATTAGTTATGCCTGATTGGTAAGAATTAGTTTTTTTCTCTAAATAGAACATTGACCTTGTACTATATTAATGTATTTTGATTATGATCAATGATAAGAAAAAACAGTCAAAGTTTTTTCCTCATATATGTTCTTTACCTTTTCCCTTCATCTGTTCATATGTCATTCTCTAATTTAATTTTGTTATGATTATCTTTTTGGAATTTTTATTAAATAGGCTTTGAGATTCTTTTTTAATTTATCTGTTCTCTGTTCACTTGAAGCTATGAGTTTCGCCTGCGGGTAGCTTTGGGACCAGGCGGAGATCTTATGCTGACATCTCGCATCAGAAACACCAACACTGATGGGAAACCATTCACATTCACATTTGCATATCATACTTATTTTTCTGTTTCAGATATCAGGTAACCGGTATGTTTATGTTGTCTTCTTTAGGTTGTTAGGTTGCTTAATGCAGTTAAACTTTATTTCTGATATTTTATGTTGAATATCTCTCGTGTCGCAAGTTAGATTTTAGATTTGATTATATATATTGTTAGAATATAATAATTGTTGGCATGACTCGTAACAGCTTAAGTTTTTAGGAGAATTGGTACAGTGCTTGGCCGAGCTTTCTGGAAGTGGCTTGTGGCTTCTTGAATCCAAAAATTACCTCCATAAGTGTTTGGATGATTTGTTAGAAGAGTTTCTAATAAAAGTCACAAAATGTGTTTTCTAAAAAAAAAAAAAAAGGCAGTTCTGAATTCAGTTTGAAACTTGTATAAAGATTTCAGTAAGACATCATAAATTTCATTTTGACATTTTCTATTTCTTACTAGAAAATTTTAATATTTTTTAACTTCTATTATTGATTGCAATTTCTTCTTTACGATGACAAATGCATCATGTCTGTCATTTCTGATTAATCTATACAACAAAGATTACTTCTTTGTGTTCACTTTTCATTTGTAGTGCTGTAACATATAGTTGAATGTGCACGCAGAAACTTTGAACGGTATTTCATTAAAGTAAGTTGTGCTTTGCAGCGAAGTTCGAGTAGAAGGATTAGAGACCCTGGATTATTTTGACAACTTGAAGAACCGAGAGCGTTTTACTGAACAAGGGGATGCAATAACATTTGAATCAGAAGTGAGTTTTTCCATGGGGGAGTTTAGGAAGTCTATCTTCATCCATCTGCTTCTAGTAAGTAGTTTCTCTTTATAATATTTTCTTCCTTGTTTAGGTGGACAAGATTTATCTCAGCACCCCGACAAAGATTGCAATTCTTGATCACGAGAAGAAGAGAACATTTGTAATACGCAAGGATGGACTCCCAGACGCTGGTAGTTTGTCATTTGCAGCTACTTTTCTTTAGCCATTATGGGTAATTAAGGTTGTCCATCTATGTACCTAAACATTTGTGCCTGGAATTGGAGTACCTTTGTATGTTCCTGATTCTGAACTCGAACCTACTTGACTTTGACGGATCTCCATATAAAGCAATATGATATCTGTAACTTAATGGAACAATGCACCAAAAATGAAGAAAAAAAAAAAAAAAATCGGCCCATGTGGAACTTTTGACCTAGCCTGCAATAAATGAACTTGGTTAATTGTTTAAGTTGCTAATGTTCTCCGCTGTTCTTCTCTGGCAGAAGTCGAATTTTTATTTTATTTTATTTATTATTATTTTTTAGTTCTGCATTTACTCTGAGCCTGTTTGGCTCATTGGTTCATGAGATTTGAACCAAAGAGTTGGTTCAAACCAAACATTTTCAAATCTTTGTGAGGCTTGGTTTTGACCATTGATTTGATGTTTTGAACCAGAAAAAGCCAAAAACTTGAGTTACCCCCCTTATTTTCAAGTTGTTTGAACCAAAATTTAATCCACACTTCACAAACCTTCAATTTCAAATTTCAAACCTCAAGTTCAAACCACTACGTTTCGAACCAACGAGCCAAAAGGACTATCCCAAATTCTTTCCCACACAGTGCTGGTCGAAATTTTTTATTTTTTATTCTGTACTGTGCACTTATGATATGCTGTTACGTTATTTTCCTGCAGTAGTTTGGAATCCCTGGGATAAGAAGGCAAAAGCTATGGCTGATTTTGGCGATGAAGAGTACAAGCACATGCTGTGCGTTGAGGCTGCTGCTATTGAGAAACCCATCACATTGAAACCTGGTGAGGAGTGGAAAGGAAGACAGGAACTTTTGGCTGTTCCCTCTAGTTACTGCAGTGGGCAACTTGATCCTCAAAAAGTTCTCCTGAGCGGCTAAGATCCATCGACATTATCTTGTACAGGTACACATTCTGAAACTTCTAACTATGCAGGTGCTAGTGGCCTTCAGGATAGCTATTATTGCTTCAAATTGTCCCTGTAAATACAGAATGTTGAGCATAGTTCTATTCATGCAATTTGTTGGTCTCACTCCTGTGCCTATAAAAATTTGTTTTGCTGTCTCATACCTGCTGTATTTTTCCAGGGAGTTAATAATATTGACTCTGATGTGTTCATTCTATCCATTTGCAAGATAGTTTTTAGTGCATTTTTGAATGAATTCTCACAAAACTGTTATTGAGGGCATGTTTGCTATTTCGCCAAGGATGGTAATGGAGACCATAGGAGCTTTAGAAACAAAAGAAAATTAATAAAAAAGAGATTTTTGATTCCCTTTCTATTTACTTACCTATTAGCAAATGGAATTGAAAACAGGCAAAGTCCCTCTTCATTGCTTTATTATTTTCTCTAGTTTACGAATAGGAGTAATGGTGACCTAATTACTAGGTGTATAAATAAAATATAATTATCTAATTTTTTCTGAGAAACTTAACAAAGGTATAGTGGTATACAAGTAATTTATGGTTTATTCCAATCACGGAAACGAAGTTCTCTTGCATGATTTTTCTAATCATGTTGGCTCCACTTAATGTACATTCTTTATTTTGCAAGTAAATAAACGAATAGATGGGAAAAGAAAAGGCTCCACTGATGTTCTGTTTGTGTTTTTAGACTTTTATACACTTGAGAAATCTTTATGTGGAACGTTCATTTCAACTTTTACTTTATGTACGAGAACCGAAGCATTAGTTTTGGTAGTTTAGAAACATGGTTTGAATCAAAAGTTTGAACTGAAAACACTACCAATTTAAATTTAATGAGAGAAAACATCATAGTAAAATTGGTTTGAACCAAAACTTTTTTTGTTCAAACAGGTGTTCCTAAACGCACTCTTAATGTTATTGATTTCCCACGAATATATTGGTGATCTATGTTTTCTTTTCTCACAGGTACTTTGTCGTACTGTGTAGATGGACCAGAATTCGAAGTTATGCCTGCTATTTATTTTATTTTATTTGCATATTTCCTTTTAAATTTTTCTCATCTTGGATTTAAAGATGGACTCATGAGTAGATGACTCTGTTTAAATAATGTTCTAGTCGATGACTTTGTAAGGTTGTCTCGGTTCAGGTTGGAAACATAAGGTGGGATGGCCAGCAATGGCACCATTGTGGATGGAGATAACATGTTTTTTTGTTCAATGGAATCTCTCATTGGAATGAAATTAGGTCCTTTTCCGATTTCAATCGATTGACTAGAAATTCTTTAAGTCGCTGCTATGTAAACACGGATTTTTCGAAACTGCTTGTAATAAATTTCCACTCATAAAATAGACAGATCATTTATTTGTTGAACTATTGTTGATATTTTTATTTCTTCTGTTGATAATGGTATATGTTGAGCTAGTTGGTTGTGTACAGAATTCAAAGTTGACCCAAACACAAACGGTGTTTTCAAGCTGTAATTGAGCAAAGGATTTTTCATTTGAAGCAAAAAGTTTCCTGGGAGGATGTTGCTTTGTCAACTTAGTTGCTCCTTCCATCATTCGGTGACGGAGGGGATACTACCTTCTACCCCTTGGAGATATATTCCCCACTGGATGGGGCCCGTGGGGATTCGCCCGGGGTAAGAGGGACGATAATTGGGATGGGGACAGTTTTTTTCTTGTTCCCGAGTCCTTGGAGGTCTAAGTTTGCTAATATTATTCCTTGATTTTTTTTTATTTTTTATTTTTATATATACTTGTTAAATTTCTTCTCCCTAAACTAGAATTTTACAAAGGAGAATTTACGTTATGTTTTGATGCTTTCAATTTTATTTTTTTTAAGCTTGTGCGTTAATTACTCTATTTGACGTGATTTTATGTGATCTTATCATTAATATTTAGTTGGCATATTTTTAGAATTTCGTTTGTTTGTGAAATCTTTGATTTTTGTTTTTATTATTTTTTTGTTTGAAGTTGCTATAATTTTAAAATGCATGGTAATATTAGATGGGAAATGGTGCGGATATGGTAAAGACCCCTCCATTGTGGAACCTTCGACCTCGACCCTGCCTCTCCTTGAGCGGGGATGAGGGCAAGGATGTGGATGGTTTTGACGACTGGGATGGGGACAAGAAATCATGCGCCATTCCTTCTCATTGCCATCCTCGCTACCACTCTTGTTTCCACTAAATTATTTAGCATGGTTTTCTGAAAGTTTCTTGATTCTCAAAGAGCATAATGTAATGTTAAATTAATGTTTAATGTCAAATCTTAGTAATAGAAATATTACTCTGCTACATTTTATTCTCGTGTTAAATTGGACATATACTATCCTTGGTGTCAAATTTTAGACCAAGTATAGAACATATTGCATTTGGTATTTGGTTGTTATTGGCTCATCATTTTCTTATTTAGTGGCTACAATATTTCAGTTTCAAATCTAAATTAAAAGTTAGCTTTCACACAAGTACCAAATCATAATAAGTAATGCTAAGAGACACCAATTCTAATTCTAACTTTTGTACTAGTTCATGAGTTGTTATTTTTTTTATTGGTTGGTTTGTAAAGATTGCAATATAAATTAATATAAGAGGTTGCACTCACCAATAATAAAATGACAAACTTATGAGTTGGTACAAACATTAGAATGATAGCTGCAGTCTCAACATTATTTGCATAAATTATGAGAAAAAGTAAATACAACATTTAAAACAATATTATGAATTAGGGCAAAAAATAAAATGACATGTTAAAAATATCATTTTAAACTTTTGTTCGTGTTAAATATAACATTGTCATTGACATTTATATTGGGATTTAAATCTATAAGTTAGTTGTAGAAATATTGGATTATGGCCTACCAAAAGAGCTTCGTCTAGTTAAAGCAATAAAATATGAGTGGTAAAAACTTCTTCTAGAACAAATTTAGAATCTGGACTATAGTTTCAATAAAAATTTTAAGCTTGATTGAATAGTTTGGTGCTTATTAGATAAATTAAATCTATTTTCTCCCGTCGATTTGTTCTCATAGAAATGAAATTCCGAATGTTAATTGAAAAGATGACAACTTTTACATCAACTTTTACCTTTTGTCTAAACACATGTTATGCGACGTGGGGTGTGTGGTTGTAGTGATAGCTGGTGGCCGGTTATGGGACCTAAGGGCTATGGCCAGTTGTTATGGTGGGCAGATATGGGGTCTAGGGGTTGTGACCAATTTGTTTCTCTACCAAGATGTGTGGTTATCACAGCTTGAGGTGATCTTCTTTGATGTGACTGGATCTCAACAAGTTTGGGCCAATTGCTTAGGCCTCGTTATTTTTGGGGGTAGGACTGACGTAGGGCCGGCAATTTCAGACACGGCACGATGACACGATACAAAAACGACATGAGATAAACGGGTTTGGACCGTACGTTTATTAATTTTGCCATAAATGGGTTGGCACGAATAACATGAAAATAAACGGGCTGGATTCGTGCTAACATGCTAAACACGTCTTAACACGTTTAATTAAACGGGCCGTAAATGTGTTGACACGGCACGACACAACCCACCCATTTATAACACATTTAAACTTAAAAATAAAAATATTTGAAATATTTATAGTAGGTTAGTATTAATTAGATATTGTGTTTTTGTTAATTTTCTTTATTGGCCTTTTTTTTAGATATTTTTTAAATTTTTTAATTTTTTTTAATTAATTGGGTCATAAATGTGTCATATGCATGTTGTTATCGTGTCAACCGGTCACGACACCTTTAATAATCATGTAATCGTGTCGTGTCGTGTTACGCGTGCCATAGGCATGTCGTATTCGTGTTTATATTTCTGGCACGTTTAATAATCATGTCGTGTTCGTGTTCGGGCTAAACGTGTTGTGCTGTAAACGTGTCGACATGAACACGGCACGAGCACGATTATTGTCACCTCTAGGCTGACGTACGTTTACCTTCTGAGAATTATAAGATTGTAGTGGTGAAATTGGTCCTTATAAAAGACTATACTTTGTATTTTAGGGTCATTTAACATTCATATTTTTTTTATTAGCATAGAATCTCTTTTTCAAAAAAAGAAAAAAAATGCCACATCGATCATAATTGAATAGAGTTATTTTGTACTTAATTGAATATAATTTTGTTATGTTCTAGGCATTTTATTTCATTTTATTTAATTTTTTATTGTATTAAATTTTATTTGTTTAATTTTAGTCAATTTGATTTAATTTGTTTTTAATTTAATTTGATTTTGTAGAAATTTATTTTATTTTAATTTCCCCTCTGATTAGTTATTTTATCTTCATTTGTGTGGGTAATTTTGGTGAATATTGACTTGTATGGAAATTTAGAGCTAAATTAGGTTAAAAAGGAAAGAAAATTCAAATTAAATCCAGCTAAAGCAAGCCCCATGGGGAAGAGTCAAACCAACGCAACTCGCGATCCAAACTGTAGATTGTCTTCAAAAGAAGGCCCAAATCGTGTGTAATTCTCAAGTCCAACAATAGCGCGTTTCCGTCGCTGTGGTCATGGCTTCATCCAACCAAAACTCGCCATGCATTGCCCTATGTTAGCATAGTTTCATCCAAACCAAAACTCGCCCTGCATTGCCCTATGTTAGCACCCATTTAACTTGAGCAAAATTAGTGCCTTGCGTGTCTTCCAGTGTGCTAGCAAGACACGCATATTTCTCTAGCTGTCCTTTAATATTGACCTCGACACTTGGTGAGGGCAGTAGAGCCTCTATTTGCGTTGCGATTTTCCCCAGCTGGGGTGTGAGAAAGGCTAATTGTCCTAGCCACATTTTTTTGGGAGGAGATATAATAGGCCCATTGGAGAGGTTTTTTAGGAGTTAATTCCAATTGAGAGTAAAATGAAGAGAGAGAAAAAATTAGTAATTAGTTTAGTTTTTTATTTTAGTTTTAGGGTTAGATTTTCTTAGTTTTACTTTAATTTTAAGATTTAGATTTTTATTTTCATCAAGATACCATTAGAGAGCATTTTTGAAGATACAAAGAAGGAAAAAGAAGATTGGGGAAAAGGGGAACTTGGAGTTCATAACACCTCATTTTTGGTGATTTCATTCTCATTTTTTTTTATTTTTTAATTTTGTATATTCAAAGAATGTTTGAACATTGGTGTTATTTATGTTTATTTTTATTTATGACTTGAGTCTTTGTTCCATGGTTCTAATGGATCCTTTTAATAGATTTTGATTTATTTTTGCTCTCTTGGATTGATATTTGATTTGTTAATTGTCTATTCTATTATGTGCTTAATGCTCTCAAAGATTTGGCCAATCATTAGGTGTTGATGTTGGACTTGGTTGAAATAAAAATAGAAATTGGGTCTTAATTAATAACGGGGTAGCATGTGTAATTTGGAATAAGCATATATACTTGGTGCATGTTGTTAGAGATAGTTTCCTAATGAGTAAAATGTTGTAATATTTTTGTAGAGACATTTTATCAATAAAGAGATTATTGATTATGTATATACCAAATATTGTCCTCTTTAAGAATCGTGCATATGATGGACAAATTATGCAGAAGACATGAATTTTAAAAGTGATGGTCTAAATCATAAGATCCGCAATTGAGGGAATAAAGTTAAGCGCTGTATTCATGCTAAGATTGTTATCTTATCTACATCCTTAATGGAAGATGGCTTGTCTTAGTCATCAAAGTAGGACTTTGCGAGTGGAAACATTGGCGCATTGTCATAGGTGATGATGTATTAGATTAGGACATAAAGTTGAATTGATTTGGTTAATAATTCCTTTTGTGCAAATCAATTCACTTTAGATAATCGCATTTGTTGTGTCTTGATCTTAAAATGACTAATGGACCTGCATTCTTGATTTATGTCTTTTGACGTACTAAAGGGTAACATCTTGACTTAATGATGATATGTATACCAATATGTTGAAGACATGACTCTTGATTAATGTAGACTCATTATTCATAAATATTGAATATAGCTCTTTTTGTAGAGTTAATGATATTTTCTTATATGCATTATCTTGTAATTAGAAGACTGGAGCGCTTAACCATTTGGATACATAGGTGTAACCAAATGGTGTATTATCTATAGATAGTAAGTATTCTAATGGTGTGATAATGGAACATAAGATAAAAATAATCGGGAAGGTAAAACATAATTTATCCTTAAATTGATTATGAATATCCTATAGGGATGTAACACATTATGATATGTTATGGAGGTTAGCTTTTGAAGCTTCATAATTTTATATAGTTCAACAGTATAGCTCTAAGCTTTCAGTGGAGTAGCATTTATAAAATATGTATCTAGGATATCGTATTTTATAATTATATGAGCTTGAACTATATATGCTTATCGAGTCCCCTTTACTAGCTCATTACAAATCCTGTAACAATACAGCATATTTTTTCTACATATTGGTGTTAGAAAAATAGTACGTAGTGAAATTTAAAATTTTTTTTATCAGAGTATTTTTCAAAACATAAGTTTGACACGCTATATGTATAAATTAACCAGATCTTTCTAACCTTTGTGTGCCAAAAAGCTTCTATAATCAATGAAGAGAAGTAATGTTCTAGAAGGACCTCAACCAGCTGGCCTTCTTTCCTATTCTCTATCTACGATTGGAGTGAATGTGGGTTCACGTAGTTCAGCTTTTCCCCAGGTGGCTCTCATTCCCACCAATTGAGAAATACTCAAAGCTATAATTTGTGATTTGTGAATGATATTTCAGAGTCTTACTGACAAAGTCTCACTCTAGATTTCTCAACTGATCTAAATAATAATGAGACTCACTCCCTTTCTTATAGAGGTTAGGCCTAGGAGTCATTCCTTATCAGATAAGGCCTCATAAATTCAAATTAGAATCAAATCAGAATCAATGTCTGATAAAATCCATGTAAAAATACGTGATCCTTTTATCGCTCAGTTGGTAAGTCAAACTGGCAGATCAGCTTGCCGAACCTCCTTAATCTATAGGCCAAACTTAAAGATCAACTTGTCAAACTTGCGATAAAAAGTTCCCTGCGAATCTTTATTTTTCACCTGAGATTATGGGGATAGAGCCTTAGTTTTAATTCCAATAAGCCAATAGAGAAGTTATCTGATTAAAACAGTCATATCTAGATAATCTCTAGGAAAATAAATATTTCTAATAATTCAACAAGTTTATCTTGAATTAATTTATTCAAAATTAATCCAACTGATAAACAGACATGAATTATCTAATCCCGATAATTCAACAAGTTTATTTTAAATTAATTTTATCACAAAATTAGTTCAACCAATAAACAAACATGAATTATCTGATTTTATTGAATTACAACCAATCTGATAAATCTAACATAAGTAACCAATTATTGAAAAAGCATGCCATATCGTTATAGGATTTTTATAAGCTAACAAAGGGGACCTTATGGACCTATATAGTTCAAGCTTTTAATAATTATGAAACCCTAATATCCCAGATATATATTTCATAATTATCAACTTCAACGTACTCTACTAAAAGCTTAGAGCCGTATTCTCGAACTATATAGAATTACAAAGCCCGTATAGCTAAGTCTCTATGACATATCATAATGTATCGTAACCTCATAGGATTATCCATAATTGGCTTAAGGACAAGTTCAGCCTTACCTTTCCAAGTATTTTTATCTTATGTCTCCCATTGCTTTAGCTAAGACCAAGGATCCATTTCCCATCCAAAGCATGAAGTCTTCATGAAGCAGACTTCTCATTTCTTTGAACCCCTATAGAGAAACATGAACATGATTAGTTGCACTGGAATCTATGACCATTGGATTCCTCAACAAAACAAGTTTTTAAATACAAAAGATCACACCTACCTCCTCAGGAAAGAAAGTCCTTGCAATTCTTCTTGATGTGCCCTACCTTCCCGTAGAAGAAGCACTTTAGCTTCTTCGGGTTTCTCTTCTTCTTCTTCTTGGGGTTAGGATTGGAACCAGAAGTAGCTGTCAAATTGGCCTCACCACTAGCAGGAGACTCCCTGATCAGCGATTTGAAATCCTATAACTATTTCATTCATTCTATTAAGGTCATATCCCCGCCTATAACTTTAAATTAAAAGTAGCTCTAAACGGGATAAACTCCTTAGACAGAGTCATAAAGACCATAGTCATCTGAGTTTCAGTATCGATGTCTGCTCCATTGGTTTGTGCCTCAACGAAATAACCCATGACAAACATGATGTGCTCCTTTACAAACGTCCCCGGTCTTTGTTTATAGTTAAGAAGTTTCAGAAGCACCCCTTGCTGCTTAGTTAAGGCCTGGCCTCCAAACATGTCTTCCAGATTATCCAACATCTGTCTGGCAGTCTCATAATCCTCATGTTGAGCCTACAACATGCTATTCATGCTGGCTATAATATAGCAGCAGGCCTGATCATTTGCATTTTTCCAACAACCATATGCTTGGATTTGATCATTGGTGGAATCTCTCGTAGGCTCAAGAGGACAAGGGGTTGTCAACACAAATTTCAGTTTCTCAAAGGAGAGGGCGATATTCAAGTTTTGTTTTCAATCATTATAATTTTCTCTGATTAATTGGTTTTTGTTAAGTATCGATGATAAAGCATTTTTAGACTTTTTGATCTATAATAAAGAATCATATACCAAACATAAGCAAACATAACATAATAATTTAGTAAGATAACACAATCATGTAAAATCATACAAATGTGTTTATGTGTCAAAACCTTGAAAATATCACAACCCTACAATAATAATTCCCAACTCAGAATTCAACAAGCTCCTAGGAGAGTCATGCCAAATTCATTCAGGAACACGGATCTCCTCCTCATTAATATATGCCATCGAGGACCCATATGATCCAGCATATATTAATAATCGTTTCTTTGGCTATTAATTTTATTAACAGAGCTCCTAGGGGAGGTTAATAATAAAATTTACATAAGTGTATAACCATCATTTCAATATTTTATCCATGATTTATAAACATCACCTAGGGGTGTGCAATTATAAAGCGTACTAAAATACCTTATCCTCTTGGAGATCTAAATTGGTACATAATGAAGTCCCTTCTTAGGGGTTAGAACCACCATGTGCTACCTATGAATCAATGATGGAGGCCTTAGGTCCTTTCTTCGAAAACCTTCTCTCTCTCATTCTTTTGAAATCAAGGTTTTATTTTATAAACATGCATGAACAATTTTTTAATGAGCGGCACTCCCTATTCTATATGACATGTTATTAATATACATGGCAAATCATATTATAATACAAACAAGCAAAGCAATCATGCAAAGCTACAAGCAAAATAATAATAAATAACCGTGATATTATGGTTCCACCCTAGAGAATAGAAAATAAAGATTACAAGAGAATAATCAAAATATATTATCGATTCTTCATCCTTGAATTCTCAAGCTGTATCCTTCTTCATGCAATGCCCATCTTCAAGTCTTCAATCTTGCATAGATCGAATACTCCATATTTTCGGTCATATCTAAATTTTAATGTTTCTTAGAATTGTCTCGAAAATAAAATTAAAACTGCATCAAAAACTATGCCTTTTTTGAAAAAATTTTCAGCTCTCTGCGGGCAAGCCGATCTATGTGATTGGCTTGCCGGTCATGACCTATCGTCTTACCGATATTAAAAATTAGCTTGCCAGTCATGACAGATCGACCTGCCGAACCTAGAGTTTGGCTTGCCGCCAGAGCCACCTAATTTCTACCCCGTCGATGGCCTGTTGAACTCAAAGTCCAGCCTGTCGATTCTATGACCATCGGCCTACCGAACCTAGAGGTTTGGCATGTCGACCGAGCAGAGGTCACCCCTTTCCAAAAAATACAATTTTTAATGTAATTTATTAATTTTATTTTCAACAATTCTAAAACAAAAAGTTAGAGATTTAGGAAATACCTATGAACGCCATCATCCATCTTCTAGATTCGTCTTCTCCAAATGATTATTTAATTATGAAATTCTTACAAATTTAAAATTAAATTATAATTGCTAGACAGAGATAATAGTCCGCTATCTAATTATATGAAAAACTAGATACACATTTTAACCTCTAAGGAACCATAGCCGGTATAAATTAATTAATTGATAAATAATTAAATAATAATTTAATCAACCATAATTAATTAATAAACATTCATCATATAATCCATGAAAACATAAAAATATATAGAAATATAGAGTGCCAACTTTCTATAAAGTTGAGTTCAGGCATAGGAGAGATCAAGATCACATAATTTAGATGTATAGCATGGTCACAAACTTGCAAATTTATGTAAAAACTATGACGCCCCAAGGAGAGGGTTAGTAAGTTTTGGGTAATGAAGATGGAAATAAATAGAATAAGTAAATAAAAATACATAAAAGTAAGGAAAATAGAGTAAATTTACTCATAAGATGGATAAATATAAGTAATTATCATTAAATATCATCGATAGTCACCATCATGTGAATGCCACGAAGGTGGACAATTGAGGTGTCATTATCATTTACCATCATGTGGAAGCTAGCCACAAAGGTGAGTAGTTAAGTAACAGTAAATCATATAATTAATATAAATTCATTAAAAACCATCGTCTTTGAAATAAATGAAGCGGTGTGACTCATAGAGACGAAAACAATATCGTAAAATACCGATTATAATAATAATAGCGAAATCACTATAAATCATCATTTACAGAATATATCAAAATATGTATTTAATATAAATGACGACATCGGGACTAGTCATATAGTGCACGTATCTTCATAGTTCTGAGAGAAAATACCATTTCAACCCAAGAGCTAGGTTTCAATCCTGGGCCTATCCTTCCTCTTCAAACCTAGAAGGAAGGATTTAAAAACAAAAAAAAAAAAAAAAAGTGAGCGGAAGGCTGAGTAGGATAATTATTTTAAAACAAGTTATTTAAAAATAACAAATCACAATTGAAGACATTATCCACAAATCATACTTACTAAAACAAATCTCAAAATCATTGACAAAATTAATAAATACTTACTTGTAAGAAATTGGATAAAAGATCACTGTTTGGTTTTCAAAATTTGAAAGGCTATCAAAATATAATTCTTTAAGATCAAAGACAAAAATTATTTTTAACAATCATTCAAAAGGTCAAGCATTTGGCCAAAACAGTTTAAAAAAGGCTACCAAAGAAAGGGATGGGAACATCTTACCTTAATTTGAAATTTCAATAACGTAAGCTCCAAATAAAATTCAACATATGCCCCATATACGTTCAAAACCTTGACAACTACATTTAAAGTTAGAAATCATATTTAACAAATATTATTATGTTTATTTAATTATTAGTGTGCCTTTTTGACTCAAGATAATCATAACCCAAAATCTTAATTCTTTTTGCAACATTTCAAAATCATTAAACATTCAAAATCAGAAGAAAAATACAATTTTCAAATTTCATAGTCGGCCTGTCGAACATCCTAGCCCGCCTACCGAACCTGCATAGTTCGACCTTTCGAACATTTAGACCGGCCTGCTGACCTGCTACAGTTCGGCCTGCCGATAATATGAGTCCAGTATGCTGAACTTATGAATCTAGCCAGCTGATGATCAAGATCAGCCTACCGAACTTGAAAAATCTAAGGACTTAAGACTTCAAGTCTCGACCTCCCTAAGCTCAAAAATTAAAATTAAAACCTGTTTTTTCAATCCTAGAGTATAAAAATCATATAGAAAGTATAGAAAATCATAGTGAACAAATTTAAATCATTTTCCCCAAATTTAAACTTAATTTCACAATGGATTTGAAAATCTAAGAAAAATGTCAAAACTTGATTAAACCAAGTTTTGTTCAAACAAAGCTTAGATTCATAGTAAAACAAGTACTGCAAACTCAAATTGAATATTATTTAAGCTCATCAAAGTTTAGATTCAACAATCAAAGAAAGATTGAAAATTTGAAAATAAAACTTTGAAATTATAAAGAAAAAGTGAAAGCTAACCTTTAATGGCATTTTTGGATAAAAACTTGATGATTTGAACTTCAATCCATGCTCAAACCCACGTGAAATCAGAGACAAAAGAGAGAGAAAGAGAGTGTGTGTAGAGAGAGAGAGAGAGAAAGAGACGAGAGAGAGATGGAGACTGAAAGAAAGAGAAAGGAGAGGGAAAAGAAAAAGAAAAGGCCTAGGAGCTTTTTTATAAATGAAAAAAATATGGTGTAAAAATATCATTTGATATTTTAAAACTAAAAATCAAATTTTTAAATATGACAAATGCAACAAAATTTTAAATAACTTAAATTAACATAAAAAATTACACTGGCATATTAATAATTAAACTTAATATAACTAACCTTACTTTAAAATTTAAGGGCGTTATAAAAACCATGGCTCTGATACCAATTGTTAGAAAAATAGTATGCAGCGGCATTTTAAATTTTTTTATATCAGAGTATTTTTCAAAACACAAGTTTGACACGCAATATGCATAAATTAACTAGATCTTACTAACCTTTGTGTGCCGAAAAGCTTTTGTAGTCAATGAAAAAAAGCAACATTCCAGAAAGTCCTCAACCAACTAGCTTTCTTTACTATTCTCTATCCACGATTAGAGTGAGTGTGGGCTCATGTCGTTCATCTTTTCCCCAGGTGGCTCTCTTTTCAACCAATTGAGAAATACCAAAAGCTATAATTCATGATTTGTGAATAATAGCTCTCCGGGGAGTCTTAGAGTCTCACTAATAGAGTTTCACTCTAGATTTCTCAACTAATCTAAATAATAATGAGATTCACTCCCCTTTTTATAAAGGTTAGGCTCAGGAGTCAGTCCTTATCAGATAAGGCCTCATAAATTCGAATCAGAATCAATATCTGATAAAATCCACATGAAAACACGTGATCCTTTTATCGCCCAGTCGGTAGGTTGAACTGACAGATCAACTTGCCAAACCTCCTCAATCAGCAAGTCAAACTTAAAGATCAGCCTGTCGAACTTGCGATAAAAAGTTCCCTACGAATCTTTATTTTTCACCCAAGATTTTGGGGATAGAGCCTTAGTTTTAATTTAATAACCCAATAAACAAGTTATTTGATTAAAATAGTCATATCTAGATAATCTCTAGGACAATAAATATTCCTGATAATTCAACAAGTTTATCTTGAATTAATTTATTTAAAATTAATTCAATCGATAAACAGACATAAATTATCTAATCTCGATAATTCAATAAGTTTATTTTAAATTAATTTTATCACAAAATTAATTCAACTAAAAAACAAATATGAATTATCTAATTTTATCGAATTACAACCAATCTAATAAATCTGACATAAGTCACAAATTATTGAAAAAGCACGCCGTATCGTTACAGGATTTTTATGAGCTAACAAAAGGGACCTGATGGACCTTTATAGTTCAAGCTCCCGATAATTATGAAACCCCAAATCCTAGATATACATTTCATAATTATCAACTCTAACATACTCTACTAAAAGCTCAGAGCTAGACTCTCGAACTATATAGAATTACGAAGCCCGTATAGCTAAGTCTCCATGACATATCATAATTTATCGTATTCCCATAGGATTATCCATAATCAGCTTAAGGACAAGTTCTGCCATACCTTTCTAATTATTTTTATCTTACGTTCCATTATCTGACCATTGAAAAACTTACCATCCAAAGATAGTATGCCATTCGGTTACACCTATGTATCCAAATGGTTAAGCGCTCCAATTTTCCAATAACAGGATAACGCATATAAGAGGATATCAACTACTTCTAAAGAGGAGCTATAAATTCCATATCTATGACTAACAGGTCTACGCTATCAAGAGTCGTGCCTTCAACATACCGGCATACATACCACTATAAAATGTAGATGTCACCCTTTGGTACATCAAAATACATAAGTTAAGACAACGGGCCTACTATTCATGTCAGGATTAAGATACAATACAAATGATTGTCTAAAGTGAATCGATTTGCCGAGATAGAATTATTAATATAAATTAATTCACTTTATGTCCCGATCCAACACATCGTTGCGTATGACAATGTGCGAATGTTTTTATTCATAGAGTCCACCTTCGATGGCCAAGATAAATCATCTCTCAATAGGGATATAGACAATATAACAATCTTAACATATATTCAACTAATATGAACATAAAGAGGACAAGATTTGGTATATATATAATAAATAAATTCTTTATTGATAAAAATGTCTCCAAAAACCTATTACATTTTTACTCTTTAGGGCATACACGTTTAACAATTGGTGACTTATATTAAATTATTAGATTGGTTAAAATTCGATAAGATCAGATTTAATAATTCATGTTAATTTATCGGTTGAATTAATTTTGTAAATTAATTCAAGATGAACATGTTGAATTATTTGGAAAATATTTTATTTTCTATAAAATTATCTATATATGACTATTTAAATCAGGTAACTTCTCTTTTGGGTTATTTGAATTAAAACTGAGGCTATATCTAAGATTCTTAGGTGGAAAATATGATACTCTCAAGGATTAAGATTGTCATCAGGTTGATGGGAAACTTTGGCTTATTGATGGAGTATGTTTAGTAGGCTGATCTCCCAATCAGTTTGTAGATTATGTGATAATTTGATGCACTATTTATAAGAAGTTGATCCAAATTGGAATTTTGTGGCCTAATCTCATATGGTTTAACCCCAAATTCGACCACTATAAATTGGAGGTGAGTTTTCTTAGTTATTTAAAACATTTGAAAAGCAAAGAGTAAGCACTCTGGTTTGAGGCTTTTCTGGGACGTTCTTCTCTTCATAGATTGTTGCTATTTTTTGGTTCATAAAAGAGGTTAGTGAGATGTCATTAATTTATGTATTTAGCATGCCATACTTATGTTTTAAAAAATACTCTAATTTAAAATTTTAAAATTCCACTACATACTATTTTTCTTGCAATTGGTATTAGAGCTTGGTTTTTACATTATATTTTAGGTTTGTGATCATGCTATATACATGAATTGTGTGATGTTATTCTCTCCTATGCTTGAATTTAATTTTTTAGAGAGTTGACACTCTAGGATTTCTATATAATTAAATGTTGCCATGAGATTATATGATGAATGTTTAATTAATTATGGTTTATTAAATTATTATTTAATTACTTATTAATTAATTAACTTGGGCTGTTTATAGTTTCTTAGAGGTTAGAATGTGTACCTAGGTTTTTCATATAATTAGATGGCGGTTTATCATTGCTGGCTAGGAATTATTATTTTAATTTTAAATTTGTAAAATTTTGTAATTAAATAGTTGTTCAAAGTGAAGACGTTTCTAGAAGATGGAGATGATAGGAGTTCCATTGTTTTTTTTTTGTGTTTATAAATTTTTATGTTTTTGAATTGTTGAAAATAAGATTGAAAAACTGCCTAAACACTATTTTCTTGAAAAACATTGGTTTAACTCGATTGGTAGGCCGAATCACCTATGGAAGCAAACTAGCAGGCTAAATTTCTAGTTTGACAGGTCAGCAGCGGGGCAAAACACTTTTCAAAAAAGGTGTGATTTTTAGTGCAGTTTTTGATTTTTATTTTTGAGACAATTCTAAGAAACATGAAATTTTATGATGACTAGAGTAATAAAACTTTTGATCTATGAGTGATTGAAGAATTAAAGATGGATGCCACATGAAGAAGGATACAACTTGAAGATACAAGATGAAGAATCAATAATATGTTCCGATTAAACTATTGTAATCTTTTATTTTCTTTGCTCTAGGATGGAACCATGATATTTGGCTATTTATTTATTTTTTTGCTTGTAGCTTTGCATATGGTTTGCTATGTATGTTGATAACATGTCATACAGAGTAGGGAGTGCCACTCATTAAAATTGGTCATGCATGTTAACATAAAACTTGACTTTTAAAATATTGAATAGGGAAGGTTTTTGAAGAGATGACCTACGGCCTCCATCATTAGACTGTAGATAGCACATGATGGTTTCGACCCCTAAGAAGGGACTTCATCATGTACAGGTTAGATCTCCAAAGAGATAATTTATTTTAGCATGATTTATCATTGTACTCCCCTAGGTGGCGATTATAGATCATGGATAAAATAGTTAAAAATGGTTATACACTCAAGATTAGTTTTATTATTAACCTCCCCTAGGAGCTCTGTTAATGAAAGTAATGGCCAAAGAAAGCTATTATTAATATACACTAGATTAGACAGGTCTTAGATGGTATATATTAATTAGAGGGGATCCGTGTTCCTAATTGAACTTGACAAGTCTTACCTAGGTGGCTTGTTGAATTCTGGGTTGGGAATTATCATTGTAAGGTTGTGATTTTTCAAGGTTTTGACACATAAACACAATTGTATGTTTACTTGTTTGTATTATCTTACTAAACTGTTGTGGAATATTTGCTTATGTTTGGTATATAAATCTTTATTGTTAATTAAAATGTCTAAAAATGCTTTATTATCGATACTCAATAAAAACATGTAAACTAGTGAGAATTACAATGATTGGAAAATGAACTTGAATATCGTTCTTTCCTTTGAGAAATTAAAATTTATGCTGACAACACTTTATCCTCCTGAACCTATTGGGGATCCTACTAATGAGCAAATCCAAGCGTATGATCGCTGGCAAGATGCTAATGATTAGGCCTACTATTATGTTATGGCTAGCATGAACAATGTGCTGTAAGCTTAACATGAATATTATGAGACTGTAAAGTAGATCTTGGATAATCTTGAAGGCATTTTTGGAGGCTAAGCCCTAACAAAATGACAAGGGCTGTTTGGAAACTCTTAAACTACAAGCAAAGCTAGGGACTCCTGTGAAGGTGCGTATGGTGTTGGTCATAGGTTACCTTACATGGGCTCAAACCTATGGAGTTGAAATCGATGCTAAGTCACAGATGACTATGGTCTTTGAGACTCTATCAAAGGAATTCATCCCGTTTAGACCTTCATATAATTTAAGCAATAAATAAGATATGACCTTGATTGAGTTGATGAAATAGTTACAGGAGTTTGAAAATCTGATCAGGGAAACTCCTATTGGTGGTGAGGCTAACTTGGCGGCTACATCTGATTCCAATCATAACTAAGGGAATGGAAAGAAGAAAAAGGCTAAGACCAGAAAATCTTCTACTTCGGCAAATGGAAAGAATAAGAAGAAAAAGAAGAACTCAAAAAAGCTAAGTGCTTTTTTGTGGGTAAGTTAGGCACATCAAGAAGAATTACAAAGACTTCCTTTCTTAAGGAGGTATGTGTGAACTTCTAGTGATTGAAAATTGTTTAGTTGAAGAATCAAGTGATACTTAGGTCATAGATTCTAGAGCAACTAATCATGTTTGTGTTTCTCGGTAGGGGTTTAAGGAAGCGAGAAGTTTGCTACATGAATGCTTCACCTTATAGATGGGCAATGGATCCTTGGTGTTAGCTGAAGCAATGAGAGACGTCCATTTTTAATTTGATAACTATGGGATTTTAGCTCTGAAAGATTGTTTTTATGGTCCTAGACTTAAAAAGGATTTATTATCCATAGCTTGTTTATTTAAAGACTCTTGTTTAGTATCTTTGTGTAATAAAGTGGTAATTTGTAAAAACAAATCTTTTATCTATGTTGGATAATTGTAGAACAATCTATATTTTATCAAATCTAAGATGGACTCACTAATAAATACTGAGGTAAATAATGAACCTAACACTAACTTTTGGTTCTATGTTTACTTTGGGTGGTGGTGCTATTGTTTAGAAAAGTGTTAAGTAAGATTACACCTAGAATTCAATGGTGAAGGCCGAGTATGTGGCAGCTAGTGATCCTTCGAAAGAAGCAGTGTGGCTCCACAAGTTTCTTAGGAATCTTGAGGTAGTTCTTAGTATGGATCAGTTAGTATTGCTACATTGTGATGACACTATAGATTAGCTAATGCTAAGGTACCAAGGTTTCACAAAAAGAGTAAGCAGATTCATTGGGAGTACCATGTGATAAAGAACAAATGGTGAATGAAGATGTGGAAAGATGTTTGATCATGTTTGAGGGCATTATGGCCTATTGGGGCTACGGGGATGCGAAACATATCATATTTACTCACTTAGTGCAAGTGGAAGATTATTAGACATAGTGCCTTAAGGAGTAAAATATTGTAATATTTTTTTGGAGACATTTTATCAGTAAAGAGATTATTTATTATTTATATACCAAAATTTGTCCTTTTTATGTTCATTTCTATTAAATGTATGATAAGCAAACAAAAGTCTGAGCTGTCGGTCTAAACTTTTAAGAATTGTGCATATGATGGACAGATTATATGAAAGATATGAATTTTAAACATGATGGTCTAAATCATAAGATCCGCAATCGAGGGAATTAAGTTGGGTGCTTTCTTCATGCTAAGATTGTTATGTTGCCTATATCCCTAATGGAAGGTGACTTATCTTTGTCATCGGAGTGGGACTCTATGAGTGAAAACATTAGTGCATTGTCATAGGTAATGATGTATTAGATCGAAACATAAAAGTTGAATTCATTTAGTTAATAATTTCATTTATGCAAATTAATTCACTTTAGACAATCATATGTGTTGTGTCTTAATTCTGAAAGGACTAATGGGCCCGTATTCTTGACTTATATCTTTTGATGTCCCAAAGGGTGACATCCTGACTTAATAATGGTATACATACTGGTATGTTGGAGACACAACTCTTGATTGGCGTAGACTCATTATCCATAGATAGGAAAAATATAGCCCTTTTTGTAGTGTTAATAATATTCTCTTATATACATGATCCTGTAATTGGAAGATTGAAGCACTCAACCATTTGGATGCATAGATGTAAATGAATGGTATACTATCAATGGATAATAAGTATTTCAATGGTTGATATTGAACATAAGATAAAAATAATCGGGAAGACAAAACAGAATTTATCCTTAAGCTGATTATGAATATCTTATGGGGATGTAACACATTATGATATGACATGGACAGTTAGTTAATTGAAGCTTCGTAATTTTATATAATTCAAGAGTGTAGTTGTAAGCTTTTAGTGGAGTAGTGCTAGAGTTAATTGTTATAAAATATGTATCTGGATATTGTTTTTTATAGTTGTAGAAGCTTGAACTATATATGTCCATCGGGTTCCTTTTACTAGCTCATTAGAAATCTTGTAACGATATAGCATTTTTTCCCTATATATTCATGAGTTATATTAAATTATTAGATTCATAGAAATTTGACAAGATTGGATTTTATAATTTATGTTAGTTTATCAGTTGAATTAATTTTGTAAATTAATTCAAGATAAATATGTAAAATTATTTAGATAATATTTATTCTCCATGGGAGTATCTGTATATAAATATTTTAATCAGATAACTTTTCTATAGGGTTATTTGAATTAAAACTAAAATTTGATAAGATTGGATTTAATAATTCATGTTAGTTTATCAGTTGAATTAATTTTGTAAATTAATTCAAAATAAACATGTTGAATTATTTGGATAATATTTTATTCTCTATGAGATTATCTATATATGACTGTTTTAATAAGATAACTTCTCTATTGCGTTAATTGAATTAAAATTTAGGTTCTATCTAAGATTCTTTGGTGAAAAATAAGATATTCTTAAGGATACAGATTATCATAAGTTCAACAGATTGATCTCCCAAATTAGCTTGCCAATCATGTGATAATTTGTATACGAGTTTTTGACACATTTTTCATATGAAGTTTATCCTAACTCGAATTTTACGGCCTAGTCAGATATGGTTAAAAAATTCGACCACTATAAATAGGGGGTGAGTTTTTTCAATTATTTAGATCATTTGAGAACCAAAGTGTGAATACTCTAGTTTAAGAAACTCTGAAAGTCCCTGAGAACTATTGTTTAGGTTAAGAACTTAGTTTTAGGTATTCTCTAGTGGTTAGAAGTAGAGTTACTAGAGGAAAAGTTATAGGATGTGTGACCAGCCACGCTCCGATCGTGGATAGAGAATAGAAAAGAAGACTAGTTAGTTGAAGCTCTTTTGGGACATTCTTCTCTTCATAGATTGTTGCTGTTTTTCAATTCATAAAAGATGTTTGTAAGATCTGTCATTAATTTATGTATTTAGCTTGTCAAACTTATGTTTTGGAAAATATTCTAATTTGAAATTTTAAAATTCCCCTATGTACTATTTTTCTACACGTGTAGTCACTTTAAATGCTTGAACTAAATGAATTTGTGTTTATTAATTCCCTATAAGAATATAGGGATTTTAATTAACATGAGTTTGCAAACTAGTTTATCAGAAGAGGCGAGTACGTAATTTAGCACATTTAGCTAAATCTAGATATTGTTTTTATTACTTTAGTTTCATTTGTTTTATTTTTCTTAGTTCCATTTTATTTTCTTCTTAATCAATTATTTAAATAATCTTAGAGCCAATACAATTTCGGTGATTGTTGTATCACCAAAAATGTTTCTTTAAACACGAACATTTGTAGTATAAAGGATTGTCGTATACATGGGGAGGTGGATTTTTGAAAAATTAAAAATTTTCAGTTCAAAATGGCAACGCTAATTTTAACAAGATTTTAAAGGAAACAAACATTTTTGAAAATTTTATAGAAGATTTTAAAATGGTAAAGTTTTGAGAATTCCTTATATGTTTCGTAACTGGTATAGAATTTAACTCTAATTGTAAATTATCTAAGGTAATTGATTTATAAATCTTTTCTCATTAATTGCAAGCACATTTACTATTTCTATAAGTCAACCTAAAGTAACAATATAGTAAGCTACAATGTAGTAAGGGTTTCTTAAAAAAAAATAGCAAAATGGCCACCTCTTACTAGTGAGTGAATTATGAAGCCAAATAAAAGATAAATCATGGGATATTATGTTACCCGTGGGAAAAATTACTAAAACAACATTTATTTTCTTTTCCAGGAATAGATATTAGACGACGATTTTACAAAAAACCGTCGTCTAGTCACCAACTAGCATCGAAGTGGACATTAGACAACGCTTATAAAGCATTGTCTAATGTGTACCACCTATTACGACGGTGATTACATGACGGTTTAGTCGACTGCGATCTAATCTTTAAACAATGGTTTCTAACGCTTTGTCTATGCTAGTGTTTTGCTCAAACATAAAATATACTTTTTCATGATTTTGTGAGAATTTTCTATATATAGAAGAGGCAAAAGTAGCTTTGAGAGGAGTGAAAATTGCCATTGCTTAGTTGCTTGCTAGTTGACACTTGCTTAGCTTCTTACTTTCGTTTTATTTTATTTTATTTTTTTCCTTTTTGGCTGGAATGCTTAGTTGCTTACCTGTTTGTTGGCTTGTGTCGATTTAAGTGTCTTCCCATTTGCACATCTTTTTTTTCTCTTCCAAGCAGTGGGGCTCAGATGAGCATTTTTTTAATTTTATTTTTGCTTAATTGAATCAAATATGTAACAGTGCATTACACTATACATAAATTTGTAGTTATATTAGAATATGGATTCTTGTTTTTCTTCGTCTTTCTTTCATTTTTTATACAAATGTTTTTTCTTCTTCTCAAGTCTTAGAGGTATGTAAATTTTCTTTTAGAGTGATTCATAAATAAATTTCAAATTATTAGTCATGACTAATAAGATTGTTTCATTAATTCATTATTTAAAGATAAGATTAGGATCTATATTTCAACTACAACAATTAGATCTAAAAGATTTTATATAGAAGAAGTTGATGTGTTTAATTGGTAAAAAAAAAAGTCAGAACAATATAACAAAAATAAAGTGAAGATAACAATTATTACTTCTGATCAATAATTCCTCTTATTTTAAATGATATCCTCTCAAACTAAGACTCTATCTTTCTTTTTTTCCCTTATAGTCTACCATTTTATAGATAATATCTAAGTTGTTAATATTAATAGTAGAAATTAAGTCCAAAAAATATTAGTAAAAACAAAACTCTTATCATTTCAGGAAAAAAAAAAAAAACTCTCATTAATAAATCACTAAAAAATAGTTGTGGATAAAGTCATTAGTTACATAACCATTGAACTTGTTAAATACTGCACATATCCTATGAGGACATGCAAAATACTGGTAATTAAAGAAGACAACATTCATAGGGCTTGTTTGGGAGAGCTTTTTATAAGTTGCTTTGGCTTCTTGAGTCAAAAACTGCTTTTGGAAGTGCTTCTATGATCTGTCAGAAGTGCTTTTGCTCTCTAAAATTATAATTTCCATTGAAGCCATAAATAGCTCTCCCATGCCTCTCTTTAATTTTTGTTCTTTTCCTTTTCTGCTTATATATCATTTCTTTTTCCCAGTATGCTTACTTCCTCAAATACTAATTTTACAAAATTTTAGCACTATTTAAATTTTAATATGGAAAAAGTAGACATTGAATTTTAGCACTATTTTAATCGGTATATGACATACGTTGACACTTATGTTCTTTGATTTCGAACTTAATAATTTTCATTTAATATATTATGTATTTTAATACTTTTGAAATTACATGTTTCTTTATAACCCTTCGAAAAGGAGAAAAAAAAAAGATGTTTTTCTGTAAGTTTCCTTGCTTCACACACACAAACACGCATATCCTATAGCTTGATCTTCGTAAAAATGCAAAAAAAAAAAAAAAAAAAAAGAAATTAGAATCTTCACCTTTTAGATCAATTAGAATCTTCATTTAATTTTCACTACTGCGGGATAAATAAATAACTTAATCCACATATATAGTCCACAAGAAAAATTGTATTATATATAAATCATAAAATTGAAAACTGCCAAGGTCATTAATGGAAAAAATTTTTGGTAAGAAATTCCGTTTTGGGAAAAAAGAAAATAATAATAAATTTCCTTTTGACGAATGAATTTCTATCTTGTTACTATTTTCACAGAATAAACTAAGATATTTAATAATTGTCATTGGATGGAGATTTTATAAATCAGTAAACGGTAAACATTATAACAAATGCCACATGTTTATAAAAAACAAGTAATGAATTTCCTACAGCTAGCTTCAATATCTTGACTTCTCTGATACGTACAAGCACGTCTGTTGGTTACTTAAGCCTGGTTAAAAGAAATATATGAAGCTACTAATCGAAATTTAGAGTTGTTACGAATCCTTAATTAAATTTTTGTGAGATAAAACGTGTGTAAGTTTGTACTTCGGCCGAGAGACTGTAGTGATGGAGAGTGGCATAGGAGTTGGTAGGCTGTAACGTCCTGGAATTAATTAAGTATTATTAAAATATAAAATGGTGGATTAGTATGCCATAAAAAGTATTTTAAATTTGATTTGATCATTTTGTGAAAATTTTAAATTAATGTTATTTTTGATTCTTTTAATAATTTTTAATTACTCTTAATTATTTTTAATTGTTATTTTAAGTATTGAAAACAAAATAATTTATCAAATACCAAACACGTCCTATTTAAAAAACCGCGTGCTACATACACAGTTTTCCTTCACTGGTTTTGCCTCTTCTTTCTCAATTTGTCTCACCCTCTCTCTCTCATTTTCACTCACTCTCTCTCGCCTCTCTCTCGGTCTCTCACACTCTCTCTTTCTCTCTTAATTATTTAGTATCAACGACATCTTGGTTTATTCTAAGACTTGGGAGGAGCATGAACAGTATCTCAAGATCGTGCTTCAGACTCTACGGGAGTATTAGTTGTATGCCAAGAAGGAAAAATGTGAGTTCTGGTTAACAGAGGTCAAGTTTCTGGGTCATATCATCTCCGAGCATGATATCTCAGTGGATCCGTCTAAGATAGAAGCCATAGTGGAATAGGAACGACCGAGAAATGTGGTAGAGATCCGTAGCTTCTTGGGACTTGCAGGATATTACAAGAAATTTATGAAAGACTTTTTGAATATAGCAGAACCGTTGATAAGATTGGTCAGGAAGAATGTCAGGTTCGAGTGGAACGAAGAATGTGAGTTCGCTTTTCAAGAGTTAAAGAATCGGTTGACTTCAGCACTAGTGTTGATTATTCCCAACAGTGAAGAGCCGTACGAAGTTTATACAGATGCTTCAGGACGTGGGCTCGGGTGTGTGTTGATGCAACATGGATGCATGGTAGCATATGGATCGAGACAGCTACAACCCCACAAATGGAACTATCCTACTCATGACTTAGTGCTTGCGGCAGTGATTCACGCGCTAAAAATCTAGAGATGTTATCTATATAGGGCGACATTTCAGGTTTTCTCTGACCACAAGAGTTTAAAGTATTTGTTTACTTAGAGGGATTTGAACTTGAGGCAGCAAAGATGAATGGAGTACATGGAGGACTATGATTTTGCGTTGCAGTACCATCCTGGAAAAGCTAATGTCGTCACAGATGCGCTCAGTCGGAAGTCTTTAGAGATTCTCGCTTGTTTGGCTCTTGAAGACTAGAAGAGGGATGCAACAGTAAGTGAGTTTGGTCTATACTATTGTGAAGACTATGATTGCATTTCGGTGTACCATATGAAGACGACCCCAGCTCTTATTCAGATGGTGAAGTAGAATCAGTGGCGAGACCAGCACCTTTAGGGATTCAGAATAGAGAACAGTTTGAAGAATGGAGGATACGTGCGGATGGATCGTTATACTTCAGGGAGCGCCTAGCAGTACCAACAATCGTAGAAGTGACAACGGCCGTTATGGATGAAGCCTACAAGTCATAGTTTGCCATTCATCCGGGCAGCACGAAGATGTATCGTGATTTGAAGAGACAATATTGGTGGAGAGGTATGAAGAAGGATATCCAAGAATACGTGGCCAAGTGTGCGACTTGTCTTCAGGTGAAAGCTGAGCATCAGAAGCCACCAGGTCAGCTTCAACCGCTTCCTATTCCAGGGTGGAAATAGGAGCATGTGACGATGGATTTTCTTACCAGATTACCGAGGATGGGGCAGTGGCATGATGCAATTTGGGTCGTGCTCGACAGGTTAACGAAGTCAGCTCATTTCATTCCGTTCAGGTCGACATGTTCTAGGAGGATTCTTGGGGAGTTGTATCTACAGAACATAGTACGGTTGCACGGAGTTCCTTTATCCATCACATCAGATAGAGATAGTACGTTGCACGGAGTTCCTTTATCCATCACATCAGATAGAGATAATAGGTTTAATGCCAAGTACTGAAGGAGCTTTCAGGAGGCTTTGAGTACAGATTTGAATATCATCACAGTGTTTCATCCTTAGACTGATGGGCAATCTGAGCGGGTTATTTAGATTCTCAAAGACATGCTATGTGCTTGCGCATTAGACTTTAGAGGGAATTGGAAGAAGTATTTGCATCTGGCGGAGTTCGCATACAACAACAACTATCAATCGAGTATTGGCATGGCACCGTTTGAAGCACTATATGGACGATCGTGTTGATCGCTGGTGTGTTGGATTGAACCGAAAGATAGAGTTATTCTTGGGCCAGATGAGATTCGTGATAGCAATGAGAAGGTCACCGTAATTTGAGATCGACTAAAAGCAGCTCAAAGTCGACAGAAAAGTTACGCAGATAGAAGACGTCGACCCTTGGAATTCAAAGTTGGAGACTTTGTACTCTTGAAGGTATCTCCTCACAAAGGCATTTCGCGATTTGGAGTAAAAGGAAAACTCACGCCAAGATATGTTGGACCGCTTGAGATTACCCAATGTGTTGGTGTGGTTGCTTTTCGTTTCAACCTTCCTCTAGAACTTTCGCATGTTCATGATGTATTTCATGTGTCAATGCTTCAAAAGTGTTCGCCTGAGCAGGATAAGATCATTTTGTTGCAAGACGTACAGATTTAGGAAGACACGACATACGAAGAGGTGCCGATCTAGATCATCGATCATAAAGTGATTAGTTCGCGTCGTCGTGAGATCCCGTTAGTTAAGGTCGTGTGGCAGCATCACGGGATTGATGAATCTACTTAGGAATTAGAGTCAAGTATGCGTGAGTTGTATCCGCATTTGTTTTGTTTTTGAATTGATTTGTGAATTTCAAGGATGAAATTTCTTTTAGGGGTGAAGAGTTGTAACGCCCCTGAATTAATTAAGTGTTATTATAATGTAAAATGGTGGATTAGTGTGCCATAAAGAGTATTTAAAATTTGATTTGATCATTTTATGAAATTTCTAAATTAATGTTATTTTTGATTCTTTTAATAATTTTTAAGTACTCTTTATTATTTTTAATTGTTATTTTAAGTATTGAAAACAAAACAATTTGTCAAATACCAAACACGTCCCATTTGAAAAGCCGCATGCTACATACACGGTTTTCCTTTACTGGTTTTGCCTCTCCTTCCTCTATTTATCTCACCCTTTCTCTCTCATCTTCAGTTACTCTCTCTCGCCTCTCTCTTAGTCTCACACACTCTCTATTTCTCTCTCTTGGTTTCTCTCTTTCTCTCTCAATCTCTCTCAAAATTTTGGACTATAAATCAACCCCAAGCTTCGGGTTAGTAGATTGGAAGCTTGGGAACCCGATTGGATGACCACAAACGCGATTCAAAGCTTGAATTCAAGGTTAGTTTCGAAAATCCAAAACTTTTTCAATTTTTCAATTTTTCTTGCATTGAAATCTAAGCCTTTCTAAGTTTAGAAAACCATCAATCTAGAGTAGATGAACTTAGAATAACTAGGCTTTAAACTTTGTTTGATAAAAAACGGATTTAAATCAAGATTTTTTATTTTTCTCCATTTTCTCTATTTTTTGATTTTTCTAAAAATTTTGTTTAAAACTTGTTTTAAAGCATTAAAAAGTAACCTACCATGTTTTTCTATCAATTATGATCATTACCCATGCCTAAGAATTGAGAAAACATGTTGAAATTGAAGATTTGGGCTTGGGGAGGCCAAGACCGGTGCTTGGAAAATTCTAGAATTTTTTCAGATTGGCAGGCTGAACTTCGTGTTCGGCATGCCAGATTTATGAGTTCGGCAAGCTGGATTCATACGACCGGTAGGCCGAACCTAGAAAAGTTTGACCGACCAGACTTGGCTTTCTGGCAGGCCAAACTGTGCAGTTTGGTCGGCCGAACTGGGGGACCGGCAAGACGACAAGGCATGGTGAAATTTACGATTTTTCACCTATTTTCATTGTTTTGAACCCTAATATAAATTCCAACTTTGTAAAATGATTTCATAAACCTAAATGATACACTAGGTCACCATGAGATGATTTAGTAACATAGGATATCACAAGTTAGATACTGATAAACTAAGTAATTATACATTTAAGGTTATTATACATTAGCGGATAGAGATTTCGGTGTAGGACACCGACACACGTATCGAGGTAGGACTTCTACCTTTTTTCCTTAGTAACCTGATTTTAAAATGATTGTGGCCTAAAAGGGATTTTATTAAATATTTTCAATAACTGATTGAGAGAGGACTTTTATTGAATGTTTTTACAAACAGTAGATTGAGGTGGTTTTCATAATAAACCTCATAATGAATGTAAATGATTATATTTGGTAAAAAGAGATTTTAATGATCATAGAAAGATATATATATATATATATAATTATATTTAAGGGTATGACGCCATATCAAAGATCGGGTCGTGTAGTGCGCGACCTTGGGGGCAGGTCCCGAAACCCAACTGGGCCACTATAGTGGTGATTTACATATGGTTTGCCTAGGAAAAGAAAATGTTATTCTTTCTGGTTGACCTATAAAATTGTTTTGGTAAGATAAGTCTTTATTGGATTCTTATTTATGTATTTATTTAATTATTTAATTATTATTTATTTATTTATTTGATTATTTATCTATTTATTTACTCATTCAAGTTCATTGTCTAAATGTTTACTTGATTAATGAAATTTCTTTTAAAATTAAATGTTTTAAATAAATAGTCCTACTGAGTCTTTCGCTCTTGTTTTATTTATTTTAAAACTTTTCCCCTCGGTGGATTTCAGCTTAGGTTTGAAGAGGAGTTCACTGACAAAACTCACAGGCAGTAGAAGGACTAAGTAGGTTATTTAAATTATATAAATCAAGGTATGTAATTTTCTAACTCTTCCTTTTTATTTGCACTGTGGTTGTAATAATATATTGTCAGTACTACGTGTGTGCACAAGATGTGGGTTAGTGGGACCCAGTCCTGTTCCTCCGTAGTTTTTGTCATTTTTTCCTTATTATTTAAGTAATATAACTGCTTGCCTCTAAAAATGGTTTTTAAAATTATCACATTTTTATAATTAATTCTTATTCTAAAATTCATATTTTAATTTAAATTTTCATTTAATTAACTCAGTTAATACGCCACATCATGTTCCGTACCCCAGGGCGTGACATAGGCACTAATATATATCTCATTGGGTTGAATATACACATTACATTACATACATCAATATATATTAAAAGATTTTTTTTATCATTCTACATATATAAATGAGTAAACTAACATATCAAATATCTTATAATCATTATACATCTAGTTATATATATATGTGTGTGTGTGTATGTCACGCCCCGGGGTACGGGAGGTGACGTGGTAGATTAATTAAGTTAATTAAGTGAGAATTTAGTTAAAAATTAGGTTTTAGAATAATTTTTAATAGTAAAAATGTGATAATTTTAAAATCGTTTACTTAAGCAAACAGTTATAATTATTTGAACAAATGAAATAATGAAATAAACAATTAAGAAACAGTAAAAAAACAATCAAAATATGAGGTGAGGCGAAAATGGGTCCCACTGGCCCACATCTTGTACACACACAGTACTGACAATATTACAATACAACCACAACCCAAATAAAAGAGAAAGTTAAGATCTTACATGCCTTGAATTTTTGTAATACAACCTACCCAAATTTTCTACTGGTCGCAAGTCTGGTCAACAGACTCTTCTCCGATCCTAAGCTGATATCCACCTATGGGGTAAGATTTTAAAACAAATAAAACATGAGCGAAAGGCTCAGTAGGATTATATTTTGAAAATATTTAACTTTAAAAGAAACTTCATTAATCAAATAAATACATAGAAAACAAACTAGAACAAATAAATGAATAAATAAATAGAAATTTAATAAAAGCTTTATCTTACCAAAATAGTTCAAATAGGTCGACCAGAAAAATACCATTTTCTTTTCCAGGGCAAACCATATATAATTCACCACCGTAGTGGCTTAGCTGGGTTTCGGGACCTGCCCCTAAGGTCGCATACTACACGACCCAATCTCTGATATGGCATCATGCCCCAAAATATATATATACATATATATCTTTTCATGATTATTAAAAATCTCTTTTTACCAAATATGATCATTTACATTCATTATAAGGTTTATTATAAAAATCACCTCAATTCTACCATTTATGAAATCAGTAAATAAAGATGTATTTTCAACCAATCATTTGAAAACCTTTTGTTAAAAATTCCTTTTAAGTCAAAACATTTAAAACTAGCTACCAAGGAAGGGGTAGAAGTCTTACCTCAATACTTGTGCCAGTGTCCCACACTGTAATCCCGGTTCGCTATACGTTAGCTCCGCGGATCCACGCACAACCTTAAATGAAAACTAGGTCTATTAGTATCTAACCCGAGATATCCTAGATTATTAAATCATCTCATGGTGTCTTAGTGTGCCACTTAGGTTTATAAAATCATTTTATAAAGTTGAAATTTCAATCGACGTTCAAAACAGTGAAAACGGGCGAAAAATCACGAAATTTTACCATGCTTGGTCGGCCTGCCGGTTGCCCTGGTTCGGCCGGCCAAACTATACAGTTCGACCTACCGGATGTCCAAGTCCGGTCGACCGAAGTTTCTCAAGTTTGGCCTGCCGGTCGGATGAATCCGGCCTGCCGAATATATGAATCTGACCTGTTGAACACGAAGTTCGGCCTGCCGATCTGGAAAAATTTTAAAATTTTTTAGGCACGGGTCTCGGCCTCCCTGAGCCCAAATCTTCAATTTTAACCTATTTTCTCAATTCTCAGGCATGGGTAATACTCATAATTGATAGAAAAACATTGTAGATTACATTTTGATGCATCAAAACAAGTTTTAAACAAAATTTTTGGAAAAATCCAAAAATGAGAAAAATCTGAGAAAAATGAAAAATCTTGTTTCAAATCTGTTTTTGATGAAACAAAGTTTGTATTCTAGCTAATCTAAGTTCATCTAACCTAGATTGAAGGTTTTCTAAGCTTAGAAATGCTTAGATTTCAAAATGCAAGAAAATTTAAAAAATTGAAAAAGTTTTAAAATTTTGAAAACTAACCTTGGATTAAGCTTTGATTCGAGTTTGTGGTTGCTCAATTGTGTTCCTGAGCCTTCAATCCACTAACCCGAAGCTTAAAATTGAATTTTGGTTCAAAATTTTTAAGAGAGAACAAGAGAGAGAGAGTGAGTGAGAGTGAGGAAGAGTGAGAGAGAGTGAGATTTAGAAAGAGAAGGGAAGCAGTTTTCAATACCACGTCCCGCTCGTGGTTTTCTAAAGTGGGATGTGTTGGTCATTTGATAAATTGTTTTGTTTCAAATTTTAAATTTTTAATTTCAAATTTCAAATAACAATTAAAAATAATTAAGAGTAATTAATAAAAATTATTTTAAATAACCAAAAATAACATAAATTTAAAAATTTCACAAAGTGATCAAATTAAGCTTAAAATATTTATTATGGCACACTAATCCACCATTTTATATTCTAATAACGTTTAATAAATTTCGGGTGTTACAGTGTAGTTTGAATGAACTGATCAAGTGAGAAGCGAGGAGCAACGACACCATGATTAGGATATTTCAATTAGGTGAGCACCTATTAAAGAATTATCAAATATTAGGAATATTGCCACTAATATTTTTCAAATTAAATAAGTTGTGAAGAACTCAAACAAGAAGCACCAATAGAACAAAAATGAAAAATAAATAGTAAAGCCTAATAATAAAAGTAGATAAAGGGGATTAAGCTCATGAAACTCGCACCATCGAAGAAAGCTTGAAATATGAAAGCTTGAAATATGCTTTGTTAAAATTCTTCTAGTCAAAACCCTATAAAAAAAATAAATAGAACAAACAAATAGTACAAATTTACTAAGCCAAACCTTTAACAGTTATGACTCAAAACCGAAGGTAGTGATTAAATTGACAGGAATATTTTTAAAGATTTAGAAAATAAAAAACTTGATAATAGTAGCGGAGCCCATAATCTATAAAAAATAATTCAAAATGCTATGGATTCTTTAATGCTAAACAAAAAGAAATAAAATATGAATAGAAAATTTAAAAAGAAATTATACAAAATTTAAATGAATGTTTATAAAATAAGTGAAAATACTGCTGCATAGCTTTACTTAAGAATAGATAAAAATAAATTGAAAGAACAAATAAACAGAGTTTATAAAGAATCAATCATATGCTAGGAGTGTTCATTTTATGTATCTTCCATGCACTAATAGAAGTATAAGAGGAATACACCATTCGATTAGCGAAGAGAGTCAATGATATTCCCAGACACTGAGGAACAACCAACTACCTTACAAGAAGAAAATAGGGAGAGTGAGCACATAGTGCTTAGTAAGAAATCTATTACTCGCCTCTCGATATTTCATTATATTAGTATATTATCCATAAAATCCTTATGAAATTAATAAACAAAATTCTCATATCAATATAGGATAAATCCATAAGATTCATAGGCTATTAAATAAATCAATAACTCAAAATTTGGGATCGTCACTCAATTTCTTTCACACACCTCCCGGGTTGTTAGTGAAGGAAAGGAAAGAAAGAAAGATTACAATAAGTTTCGTCATGCCCCAAATAAGCACTCCGTGTCTATTGTACCCCGAAGGAGCATCCTGTGAGATTGGCCATATAATATCTATAGTACCAAGATATGTTTGTCCATTGTGCCTAATAAAAGAGTATCTCATGGGATACAACTTTGAGATGCATGTTGGATGGCCTTAAGAATTGTCCGACGGTGCCGCACATGGTCTCAACATATATTAGATTTGGTTATAACCTATCTGACTATTAAAAACCCATCCTAAATCATTCTACCCACGTTAGTCAGTTTTGACAAAATTTCGGCAGCATAATGGCTTGTTTTTCTTAAAAGCAAAATTTTAACCTGGAAGAAAACAAGCCATAAATATATTGTGATATGCCATAACTTCAAGACGCACCACCTAGAGCAATTTTTTTGAGTCAAATGAGCAACATCAATCCAATAATTAATTTTTTTACAAGGCCAAGCTCAAAATAATATAATTGATCTTAATCCCAAATCAAATATAAACATATAAGTAGTCAACATGTGTATAAAAACCAAGCTTCAAATCAAAATATATTTAAAACCAATTCAATAACAAATTTTGGATAATAGCAGTAATAATAATAACAACAAAGATAATAATAATAACAATATCACAGATAATGATAATAATTACGACAACAATAACAAAACAACAACAACAATAAAACGACAACGACAACAACGGCAACAACAACAATAAAAATTATAATTATGACAACATCAACTATAATAACAACGATCAAATAACAACAACAACAACAATAATATCTATATAATTTAATAAACTATATATTAAAAGTCTATATGATTTAATTTCAAATTTCAAATTTATTTGCTAATTAAATAAAAATACTATAAAATATAAGTAATAGAGTTTCTACCGACTTAATCAATGACATTGTACGGCAAAAAGATCTAAAACGTAGTTGCTATTAAAACTTTGAAGTGCCAACTTTGCCTTTGGAATTCTGCTTGCAAATCAGACACAATGAACGAGTTTGGAACGTTGAAAACAGGCTGGAATGACATCTTTCCCGATTCAGAGGTTGGGGGTCAACTGTTGACCGCTGTTGACCGAGAGGTGGCGGCAAAGATCGGTACCAAAACAAAGCTTTCAACATAAGGATCACCATTCCAAAGCTGGTTTTCCAAAACAAAGCTTGGTTCGCTAGAAAATAGAGCAAAACCAGCAAGGAGGGCCGGCCTGGGTCTAAATTTTCCCACGATGATCCGGCCGAAGAGGGGGCTAGGTCTTGTTCTCCTTGATGAGAGGAATCCAATGGTGCAATTGGCCAGAGGAGCAGTCGCTAGATGTTGTCGGTCGGCTGCCAAAGCCAAGAAATCCATGGGAAACTCGACTCCATTCTGGCTACTAGCGGTGTGTGGAGGGGCAGCACTTTGCTGCGACATCTTTGGGTGGCAGCGGTCATGACATGCCAGAGCGTGCAGGCAGGAGGCGGCCAAAGGTGGACAGAGGGGGGAGGGCAGTGGCACATGAGGGGAGGGGGGCTCTATTTTTCACGGGAAGAAAGAAGGAAGAAAAGAAAGAAGAAAGAAGAAAAAGAAAAAGGAAAAGAAGTGGAGAGGGAGAAACAAATCAGGGCTCTGTTCTTTTACAAAAATTGAATGATTTTTTTTCTAGAATAAAATTCCAAAATAGTCCCAAAATTTTTGACTTTTTTTTCCAATTAGAACCATAGGTTTTACATTAACTATTTAGCAAATTAATCTATAATTAAGAAGACTTGAAAGATCTCTATTTATTTGCATCGAAAAGTCAAGACGATAAACTTTCGAGATTTTTTTTTATTTGTTTCACACAATAAAAAAAAGCATGAATGTTAGGCCACTTGGAAATATTGTCGTCTAGTATACGTGAGCTCCTATCAAAGTCATATTCTCCAAATGACGATATATGTGTGTGCGTGTAAGAATCTCACATGAAACTTAGAATTTCATAGTAGATCAATAATTGAAAATCTCAATTGTGATTGTACATATAGCTGTATTTGACACAAAGATACAAAAAAAAAAAAAAAAAAACAACGAAAATATATAGTTGTAATCTCTTTTATGGTCATTAATATGGTCCGTAATCTTACCGTACACACCATAATAAACTGAAAAGAAATTAAACACCTTCATCCTTTGTTATTACACCTTTTTCTTTTTCGGTCGCCCAATCATTATCAATGCCTCGCTTGCATTTCTATGTGTATGTAATATATATATATATACACACACACACACACACATATATATTATATAACTAGTTTCTATAGCTAGATCACATGAAAATTGATCAACTTGTTCTCTACCTCAAAAGAAAACCGGGAATATTAAATATTTTGGCCAGGTTGTCCAAGCAGAGAATTTTTCTTTTGTTCCAAACAAACTGTTTCAATTTGTCGATACTCTTGTTTTCTTGTTCCTAAACCTTTGCCTCTATAAATAGGCCTTAAAACCATACGTGAAACCCTAATAATTATTGTGCACAAATTATATGTATATTGATGTTACATGAAAAATATGGAAACTCAAAGTTTCAATATTCTTGTTTTGGCTTTTCTCGTTCCTTTCTTGCTTGCAATAGCTGGAGCTCAAGCACAGCTTAGTACTGATTTCTACAAAAAAACACATGCCCTAATAAGGAATCTATCGTCCGCCAAGTTGTCGCTAATAAGTTTCAGCAGACGTTTGTGACTGTTCCGGCCACTCTTCGTCACTTTTTCCATAACTGTTTTGTCCGGGTTAGTAGTCAAATTACATTTGCAAATACAAAAACGATGCCAATTTAGTATATGTACCTTTTACCGGTTTGTAAATTACTATGTAAATAAATTGGGAAAATTCATGAATAATAATATAGGAACAAATAGTATGTAAATATGTGTGACGTCCCAGAGAGGGGATTTGGGAGTTTTAGGTAAATAAGATGAAAATTAAAGTAAATAGGACGAAAAGTGAATAAATATATATAGAGAATAAATAAATTAAGTAAATTTTTCATTTGAAATAAACATTATTAAAAATAAATAATATCATCGGTGGTCACCATTATGTGAATGCCACGAAGGTAGGGCCGAGACCTTATTCTCATTCACCATCACGTGAAAGCTAACCACGAAGGTGGGAGGTAAGTAAATAGTAAATCATAATATTAATAATGCAAAATCATTGAAAATTATCATAAATCATCGTCTCTGAAATAAATTAAAATATACAAATAATAGAGACGAAGCAACATCAACATCGGGACAAATCGTACAGTATATGTATCATACAACATATTTAGAAAAATACCATCTCTACTCCTAGAGCCAGGTTTCGATCCTAGGATCTTCCTCCCTCTTTAAACCTGTAAGGGGGAATTAAAAAAAAATAGAAAAACGTGAGTGGAAGGCTCAGTTTGATAATTAGTTAAAAACAAGTTATTTTAAAATAATAGTTATAGATAAAAATATCATTCGTAAACTAATCTCAAGATCTTAACAAAATCAATAATACTTACTTGAATGAAACTTAATAAAATATCACCATACAGGTTTTGGAATTTAGAAAGAATATCAAAATATAATTCTTCTAAATGAAAGACAGAAATCATTATTAAAAGAAACATTTAAGAAATAAACTTTGCCCAAAACAATTCCAAAGGGCTACCAAAGGAAGGGATGAAATATCCTACCTCATTTGAAATTCCAATAACGTAAGCTTTAAATAAAATTTAACATAAGCTCTAATCAACATTTAAGAGCTTAAAAACTACATTCAAAATCAGAAATCATATTTAACAAATATCATTATGTCAGTTTAATTATTAGTGTGTCTTTTGACTCAAAATAATCATAACCCAAAATCATACTGGAAGTTTAAAATCTCTTTCGGGGTTCAAAACAATAAAAACGGGTGAAAATAAGAAAATTTCACATGCTCGGTTAGCTTGCTGGTCGCCCTGGTTTGGCTGTCCAAACTGTGCAGTTTAGCCTGTCGGAAACCAAGTCCAGTTGGCCGAACTTAGGTCGTATGAATCCTGCTTGCCGAACTCATGAATCTGGCCTGCCAAACACAAAGTTCAGCCTGCCGAATTGACAAAATCTAAGGACCCGAGACTTCAAGTCTCGACCTTCCCAAGCTCAAAATTCAAATTTAAAACTTGTTTTCTCAATCCCAGAGCATAAAAATCATATAGAAAGCATAAAAAATCATAGTGGAACAAGTTTGAACCATTTTTCCCAAATTTAAACTCAATTTTCACAATAGATTTGAAAATCTAAGAAAAATATAAAAACTTGATTAAACCAATTTTTGTTCAAACAAAGCTTAAATCCATGATAAAACAAAGTCCTATAAACTTAGATTAAACGTCATTCAAGCTCATCAAACCTCGGATTACAATATACATAGAGATTCAAAACGAAATTCAAAAATTTTAGAGAGAAAAAGGCTAACCTCAAATTTGAACATTTTTGAAAGAAAACTTGGTGGCTTGATGATTTGAGCTTCAATCCTTGCTCAAATCCATGCAAAAATCAGAGAATAAGAGAGGGAAGGAGAGTGTACAGAGAGAGAAAAAGAGACGAGAGAGAGCTGAGAGAAATGGGAAGGAAAAGGAAGGGAAAGAGGGAAGAATAAGAGAAAAAGAGAGAAAAATAAAAGGATCAAGGGCATTTTCATAAACATGGGGAAAATGTGGCATAAAAATATCATTTGATATTTTTAAACTAAAAATCAAATTTTAGATATAACAAATACAATAAAATCTTCAAATGACTAAAATTAACACTTGATACACTTAATAATTAAACTTAACATAATTAATACCTCTTTAAAATTCAGGGGTGTTACAATATGTGATTAGTTAAAAAACAAATTGTACATAATTACTAGGTCGCTGTCCAATATTCAAGCATGAATTTGTAATTACTCGTTGTTAATTGTTAGCGAGCGAAATTGCATTATAATATATGTTTGATTATTTGAATTTACAGGGCTGTGATGCTTCAGTTATGCTTGCATCGCCGAATAACAATGCAGAGAAGGATCACCCAGATAACCTTTCCCTTGCTGGAGATGGATTCGACACTTTGATCGAAGCCAAGGCAGCTCTTGACCAAGACTTTCGCTGCAAGAACCAAGTTTCATGTGCCGATATATTAGCGCTTGCCACAAGAGACGTCGTAGTTTTGGTATGCCGCAGCTAACTATAATTACTAGTTCTTAACTTATCCTTAATTATGATAAAACAAAACTTTTAAATTATAATTCTAGGAATGATTATAAATTTATTAACCGATTCTAGGTACATAATTTCCTTTTATTTTACTAATTTAAATTTATCTTATATAATTTGTGTGATCACAACTTCATGAGGGTAATAGATATAGCTCTTTTTTTTTTTTTTTTAAATAAATTACTAAGGCTAGCCATGTTGTGTTTTAAAAATTTTGATAAATTGTCAAATAAGTTGAAAAACAACACGGTGTGTTCAAGCTGTCAAATGAACTTTACCTTAACCTTCCTCTACAAGTAAATATGACAAATGGACAAAACACTCTCACATGTTAATCAAAGTTTACAGCTATATAATTATATGATGTAATGTTAACTATGTAATTATTGTACCAATTAATGTGAAAATATATATATAAGCAGGCTGGTGGACCAAATTATACAGTGGAATTGGGAAGGCGTGATGGTAGAATATCTACAAAAGGCAGCGTTCAAAGGCGTCTTCCTCACCCAGATTTTACTTTAGACCAACTCAATTCCATGTTTGCCAATAATGGTCTTAACCAAAGAGATATGATTGCATTATCAGGTACCCAAAAGTCTTCTTCTTCTACACATATTGCCTCATTTCCTTTTTTTAGTAACATTATTTACCATACAATGTTACGTGAGGGACATTTCTTTAGTTTCTTTGCTCTAGTTTATTAAATCAAACAATACAATTGTCAAAATTCATAACCATACACACACACACACACACACACACACACACACACACACACTTTATTCCCCTTGTGTGTGCTTTTTTTTGTTCCCTATGATTTTATTGCTCTCAATAATTTAAAATTACGTTGTGCCTAATTCTTACATGGAATTCCAAAAGTACCAATACAAATAGATGTTCTACCATCTCTTTTTCTTGAGAACTCACTCTTTTGCCCTGAATTGACAAACCCTCCTCTAACTTTTAGAAGTGAACCATTATAGTTTCTAAAAGATAAAAAAGGCCCCTTTGTCTATATGGTCATTTGCATGATTATTACATTATGTAGTGGAGGATATTGTCATCAAGACCAAATTGGATCATGCACTATTTTTCCATATGTTAGGTTTTCCAATGAGTTTTACTGGGAAAGAAGTTTAAAGGGGCACTTCTTACTTTTATTGAAACCATCAATTATCAGAGGTTCTTCACCAATATATATGGCGGTTATTATTTTCTCTTGATATTTAGTTTAGAGTTTGAAAATTTTAGGCTTTATTTCCCTTTTATGTAGGCCTTGGGACTTCTTGTTGAACTCTTACTTTAATTCTGCGTCCTTACTATTTTACTGAGGAAGTTTAGATTAGGACGAGATTTCTGAGTCGGTACCAACTCAATTTGGATGTGATCATACCTATTATATTTTGAAAATGAGTTTTCAACGAATGTATGTATGTGTGTATAGTTAGGATTATAATCCATATTGTTGTTATATATACATATGGGTGCTCACACACTTGGGTTCTCTCATTGCAACCGCTTCTCCAAAAGAATCTACAACTTCAGCCCCAAAACTGGAAGAACAATTGACCCTTCACTCAACTCACAATACGCCTTGCAGATTAGACAAATGTGCCCCCAAAAAGTGGACCGCAGAATCGCCATAGACATGGACCCAACAACACCAAGGATATTTGACAATGCTTACTACAAAAACCTTCAGCAAGGACAAGGGCTTTTCTCCTCTGATCAGATCTTGTTTTCTGATCGAAGACCGAGGGCAACCGTTAATGAATTGGCACTGAACCCTGCAGCCTTCAACCAGGCTTTCATTACTGCCATCACCAAGCTTGGAAGAGTTGGAGTTCTCACTGGAAGGAAAGGGGAAATTCGAATCGATTGCACTCGTCCAAACTCAAATGTTGGTTAAATGCGCTGACCGACTTGAAAAAACCATGGTTAATCTATTCAATTATGGTGGATAATAAAATGAGGACTTTTTTGTGGTACAATTGAAACACTTACCAGTAGTTCATGTTTCTACAAGTTGGAAAACATCATAATTACGTAAAAATCAAATAAAACATGCTCAAGTATAATGATTATCATGAAAGGTGTCCGACATATCAGAAACATGTACTACCAGTATATATATATATATATATATATATATATAAGTACTTCTCATAAAACTCTCTCTTTGTTTTGTTTTTCTTTCTTCTAACTACTTCTCATAAAACTCTCTCTTTGTTTTGTTTTTCTTTCTTCTATGATGTTTTGATCTGTAATTTAAAATATATGATGCGTCATTACTGCATGCTACCCATGTGCAAAGTTTTTGGGAGTACTTACCTTTCATATTATTCTTTTGTGAAGAACTACAAAAATAAAATGGAATAGGAGATGAAATTAGCAGTTTTAATTAGTCTGTGTTTATTTGCCTACTCGTTTATTCATTAACTATAGTTGTATGGACAACTCAGTGGCAACAATCGTTCTACCTTGCTTTTGAACTGTTCATTATTCTACCTAAAAGGTCGTTGATTTTTTTTTTTTTTTGGATATAGCATAAATCACCGATAATGATGATGATGATGATGATTGTTTATGCCTCTCTATATTCAACTTCTTTTTGAAAATGAATTATGTGAACTTCTAGGAACAGAATAATGCAATGTCAAGCCCATTTCGATCGCAAAAAGTTTTCGGTACGTAGTACGAAATATAGCCAAAAAAAAAAAAAAAAAAAACACTTAATGCCGCGCCACGTGATTTGGTCTTGCCCTTTCTTAAACACTTGATATTGTTTAACTTTACTAAACCTGGTCCTAGGCAGGTCAAACAGAATAAAAATAAATGAGAATCTATGCTGGATAAGCTGTACTGTGTCGTGCCATTTGTCAATCTTCAACGTATCTTTTCGTTAAATTTATTCAAATCTCTTTTGCAACACGGTTGTGCATGGCATTCATTCTATTTGGCACGTAATCAGGAAATTAAAAAGCTCTTCTTTAAACATTTAATTTGGCATTTGTATAAGAGAAACCAATACTTTCGAGATTGGGGTGGTAAAAATTAATTGTTGGAAGATGTTATCATTGCCCTTAAAAATATGATTAGATTGACAGGTTGTCAGTAAAGTCTCCAAAATTTTTTGCAGCCTAATGATACTAATGAATGAGTGAATGAAAAGATTTCCTGCTTGTTAAGTTACTAAAAAAAGACAAATCTTTTTCATTTCTATAGAATTATAATTCTGCTACTTACAGAACTGTGAGCCCTAATTTAATATGTAGTGAATATTTTTGATTGAATCTCACTAATTTGTTAAGAGTAAAATTATAACTCCATGATGTTAAATAGAATTTCTCTTAAAAAATATCACAAACATGCCTAAGGAAAAAGTTCCTTGGGACACTTATTTTAGTGGGGGAAAAAAGAAATAGCCGTATGAAATTTAAGGGCCAAGAATTACTCATGCAACATGACTCGGGACAGGTATTGACAAAAAAGTTTTAGCGGGGACTCTTTTGAGTTATGCCACTTTTGCTTGAGAAACTTGTATCGATGAAAAATTTGATTGGGTCCACTCTACTACAAAGAGAGTCGTTTGTTTCAAGAGTTTGAAGCATAAAGTTTTTGTTTAAGCTAATTTCATTATAGTATTTTTGTCAAAAAAATTTTAAAAATTTTTACTTTTTGTTTGAACCAATGAACCAAACGGGGCTTCTGGTAAAGCATCTAACTCGATTTTGAGTGAATAATGCAGAGAAATTAGGATATCTACTTATAGGGAAAAAAACTCCTTAGGATATCTACTTATAGGGAAAAAAACTCCTCATGAATGCTTCCCTTTTCTCATAGTAGTGCCTTTATAGACCTAAATCATTTGTCCAATTTATAGTATCATAAATGGTGTCTAATCAATCATATTATGATATATCGTTTAATGAAAATATACAAAAGTCAATGAAACAATATTTCAAACTTTTTAAATATTGTGCTATAATATAATTAGTTGGACTTTATTTAGAACGTCAAAATTGGATAGAGATCAAGTTATCGGAGGCTCTTCCAAGAAGAGAAGATTACATAAAGTGGTTCCATGACAGACCTTTATAATTCCAACACCTTATTTCACAAACACATCCCCCCCCCCTTCTTTTTGGCTTTCAAAATGATATATAATTTAGGAAGACAAAATTTCGTATTTCACATATTTTTGGGAAAAGCAATGCAATTCCATATCGATTGCCATTTAAGGAAACTCATTTTATTGTGGATACAACGGTAGAGTTAGAAAATTTTGTCAAAGGGTGTAATGGAACAAAAATTTTGAAGTAAAATTACAACATAATTATATATGCTTTTTTAATTTTATATAATTTGCCTTCATTTTATCTATTTTGTTCTTCTTCTAAATAAATTATGCACATAATAAAATTATAGGGTGTTTGGTAGTTCTAATTTGGACCACTTTTTCAGTTATAAACAGTGTAAAGCTCTTACATGATACAGTAACAATAAAAAAATTGCTACATTGTAAAGCTTTTACGTGCTACAGTAAAAACAATTCTAATTAATGGTTCTAACCACCTTGTCATACACCTTATTAATTTACTTTTTAAAACTTAAAGCTCAAAAATATGAGTTTTTGATATGAACCACGCCAACCATGTGACGAAACCTGATACCAAATCTAGAATTTTGAATCCCAAGACCTCTTAAGTTGAGTGGAACTATGACCCGTTGCTTAGCAAAGTGAGAACCTTGGTATGGTGAAGACGCCACAAACGGGCATGGAAAGTTTGTTTGATAAGTCAATCAAACGCCACAAGGAATCCTTGATAAGTTTGGAAAAGTTTCTTCAAGAACTCAAGAAGAAAAACTTTCAATATGAATGAACATCAAAAAATTGAATTGCATAATCTAAAAGATGGCCTTATATGGCCGAAATTCACATAGAGTTTATTTCACATGTAAAATTCCTAATCTACCTTTAATGAAAGAAACGCCTAAATAAAGCCCTAGGATGGATTCAAATTTAACTCAAGATGCCTTCCTCCTATTCATGCCTATATTAAAGTCTAAACAAAGATTCTAAATTTCAAATTGTAAAACTAAAATTTAAACTAAAATAAGATTACAAAGAATTCAAATCTTGAATCTTGAATCTTGTTTCTTTGCTAGACACACCACTCCTATATGTGTATGTGTACGAAATGGGCATACAAGTTGGCCATGAATTGACTCAATGTGTGTGTACGGTTGATTGGCTCTCATCGGGATCAACTTTGATGAGTAAAACCAGCCTTTGTTCACCCTCATTGGTGAACACACTCTCTTCTTGTTGTAGAACTCTCCAGACCAAGTTATTCAGCTCTTCTTTGAATCTTTTAACTCAAGCCCTCATCACCGGACCAACTAGAATTGAATCGGATTGTGAAAATTTCTTGCAGCCTTGATGTCCTCATTATTCCTTCCCTCTTGAGAGGGATTTGTCCTCAAATCAGCACCTACATCAAAAAGGCTCAAGTCAGAAACATTGAAAATAGCATTAACATTATATTTACTTGGTAAGTCAAGTCTGTAGGCATTATCATTGATCCGTTCTAGCACTTGAAAAGGACCATCTCCTCGGGGTAGCAACTTAAAACATCTTTATGTTAGAAATCGTTCTTTCATCATGTGTAACCATGCCCAATCATTGGGCTTAAAAACCAACTTGTGATGTCCCTTGTTAGGTTGCTTGATGTATTGTTTGGTTCTCATGTCTATGTTGAGCCGTGCCTTCTCATGGAGTTGCTTTTCAAATTCTGCCTTCTTCTTACCATCTAAGTTCACATGCTTAGAAACAGGTAAAGGTGTTAAATACAAAGGTGTTAAAGGATTAAAACCATAAACAATTTCAAATGGTGAAAACTTAGTAGCAGAATGAATGGTACAATTATAAGCAAACTCAACATGTGGTAAGCAATCCGCCAAGGTCTTAATGTTCTTACTAATGACAGCCCTCAACAAAGTGGATAAAGTCCTATAATTACTTCTGTTTAACCATCAGTTTGAGGATGACAAGTGATAGAAAACAAAAGTTTTGTTTTCCCCATAATGTCTTCCAAAAGTAACTCAAGAACTTAGCATCCCAATCTAAAATGATTGTCCTAGGCATACCATGTAATCTCACAATCTCCCTAGAGAACAAATCTGCAACATGAGAAGCATCATTAGTCTTATGACAAGGGATAAAATAAGCCATCTTAGAAAAACGATCTATAACCACAAATATTAAATCCCTTCCATGCCTACTCCTAGGTTAAACCAAAACAAAGTCCATCGAAATATCAATCCAAGGTGAACTAGGAATAGGTAGGGGTGTGAAAAGACTATTTGGTTGGACCCTCGATTTAGCTTGCCTACAGGTGACTCATCTACCACCAATTCTATCAACATCTTGTTTCATGTATGGCTAATAAAAGTGCTCCGACAAAATAGCTAGAGTTTTTGGGACTCCAAAGTGTCCCATTAGCCCTTCGGCATGGGATTCCTTAACTAACAAGTCTCCCAACGAACAATTAGGCACACACAACTTATTTTCTCTAAACAAGAAGCTCGTATGCCTATAGAACTTACCCTTTGCAGATTTTTCACAAGCTCTATAAATCTCCCCAAAGTCATGATCATCAAGATAAAGTTCCTTAATGTGCTCAAAACAAAGAAACTTAGCATCAAGAGTAGAGATTAAGGCATACCTGCGTGAAAGTGCATCTGCAACCACATTTACATTTTTCTTTCCATGTTTATACCAAATGATGTAGGGAAAAGTCTCAATGAATTCAACCCATCGAGCATGCCTCTTGTTTGACTTGTGTTGGCCTTTCAAATGCTTCAAGGATTCATGATTAGTATGAATCACAAACTCCTTTGGCCACAAGTAGTGTTGCCATGTCTCCAAAGCCCAAACCAATGCATACAACTCTTTGTCATAAGTGGGGTAGTTAAGTGCAGCCCTTTTTAACTTCTTACTAAAGTACGCAAGTTCTCTTCCATCCTGTATAAGAATAACGCCTATACCTACATCAGAAGCGTCACATTCAATTTTGAATGTTTTAGAAAAATTAGGTAAAACAAGTAAAGGAGCATGACTAAGCTTATGTTCAATGAGCTGAAACGCCTTCTCTTGTTCTTAACCCCATTTAAATGCAATGTTTTTCTTGAAAACTTGGGTAAGTGGTGCAACGATGGTGCTAAAATCTTTCATGAGCCTCCTGTAAAAACTAGCAAGTCTATGAAAACTTCTAACATCACCTATACTTGAATGGGTCGACCAATCTTGGATGGCTTTGATCTTCGCTTCATCAACCTCGATACCTTTAGCACTCACAACAAAACCTAGGAAAACAAGCTTATCGATGCAAAAAGTACACTTTTTGAGGTTAGCATATAACTTCTCCTTTCTAAGCACATCCAAAACCGAATGTAAATGTGAGACCTGTTCATACAAACTCTTGCTATAAATCAGAATATCATCAAAATACACAACAATGAATCTACCAATGAAGGCATGCAAAACATGATTCATTAAATGCATGGAAGTGCTATGTGCATTAGTTAATCCAAATGGCATAACTAACCACTCATACAGTCCATATTTATTTTTAAACTCTGTCTTCCATTCATTTCCTTCTTTCATTCGTATTTGATGATACTCACTCTTAAGATCAATCTTAGAAAACACACAAGAACCATGCAGCTCATCTAACATATCATCTAGACGAGGGATAGGGTGTCAATATTTTACCATTATGTTGTTGATGGCTCTGCAATCAACACACATCCTCCATGTCCCATCCTTCTTAGGCACTAGAATCACCGAAACTATGCAAGGACTCATGCTTTCTCTCACGTACACTTTCTTCACCAAATCTTTGACTTGCCTTTGAAGCTCCTTCGTCCATTCTGGGTTGCTCCTATGTGCTGGTCAATTTGGAATTGATGCACTAGGCACGAAATCGATTTGATGTTCAATCCCTTAGAAAGGTGGTAAACCATGTAGTCTCCTCGGGAAACACATCCTTGAACTATTGCAAAAGAGAAACAACAACACTAGGCAAAGAAGAGACAAGTTGGTTAGTGTTTAAAAGGGCCTCTTTGTACATGAGTACAATCATTGGCTGTTTTGAAAACAATGCTCGCTTAACCTTACTTGTTTTTGGATAGAAATTTCTTTGCTTTCTCTCTGGTTTTACCACCTTGGTCGAAATCTTCTTTCTTTTCTTTCTCACTAGATTCAGCCTTTCTCTCTTCTTTTCTCTCTCTGGCAGTGTGTTTCTCTCTCCCTTCACTCTCACTATGTATGGCCTCACTCTTATTTTCACTCTCTTTCTTTTGCTCTCTCAAATTATCTTGATCTCTTGGTTTCTTTTGTTCACTCAATTTTTGTAATCTCACTTGATCCTCATAGACTTGTTTTGGCGTCATCGAAACTAGGGTGATTGTTTGTTGATTGAACAAGAAAAAGTACTTGTTGGTGAAGCCGTCTTGCTGTACATGTCGATCAAATTGCCTCAGTTTTCCTAACAGGAGATGTCCAACTTGCATTGGCACCACATCGCACAATACTTCATCTTCATATTTACCAATCCAAAATGGTACCACTACCTACTTTTCAACCTCACTTCACCACTATCATTCAACCATTGTAGCTTGTGTGGCCAATGGTGCTTAAGTGTTGTAAGCCCTAGCTTTTCCACCAAGGACCTGCTTGCAACATTAGTGCAACTACCGCCATCGATAATAACACCACATAACTTGCCTTTCACGTTGCAACGAGTGTGAAAGATGTTCTCCCACTGTACTTCTTCTTCCTTTTCTTTAGCATGCAAGCTTAAGGCTCGACATATGACTAGTCCTAACATCTCACTATGTTCTGCCTTGAACTTATCATCTCCCATGGGGGTGTCCTCCAATGGTGGCATATCATCAAGATCAGCTTCATCTTTAGATTCGATTTCACCATCTTCTCGAATCACCATAACTTGCTTGTTTGGACATTGGCTAGCTATGTGTCCTCTCCCCTGGCATTTGAAACATTTAATCTCACTACAATGATTCAAAGTAGTGGGGCTAATTTACCTTGAGAAACCTTGGTAGAGGTGGCTAGTTTGGGCTCGGGTTTGGCCTTAGAGGCGGACAAAGTTTCTTCTTTCTTTGGGTAGCTCGTCCTTCAAGGAGCTGTGTTTGAATGTTGTGGGGTTGGTCTTGGCTGTGTACCACCTCTCTTGAGTTGCCTTTCAACCTTGATTGCCATATGCACCAAATCCTCCAACTCCATATAATTGTGTATCTCGATCGTGTTAGCAATCTTTTAGTTTAAACCATTTCAAAAATCTGGCCATTGTCACCTCCTGATCCTCTTCCACATTGGCTCTAATCATATCCATCTCTATCTCTTTATAATACTCATCTACGCTTTGATTACCTTGTTGGAGACCTTGCAGTGTGAGGTATAGATCTCGGTAGTAGTGACGTGGCACAAATTGTCATCTCATCGCTCTCTTCATCTCATCCCAAGTTTTAATAAGACGATCCCCGTTTCACCTCTTATTGATGCACAACTGATCTCACCACACAATAGCATAATCAATAAACTCAATGGCAGCAAGTTTTAGCTTCTTTAATTCAGAATAGTTGTGACAATCTAAAACCAACTCCATCTTCATGGTCACTTTTTCCTTGAAACGCCAAAATTTTCATCTTGATACTTCCCAAGTTGTTGTCTACTTGGTTCCTAGCTTCTCTATCCTAACCAAGTCTCCTATGGTTGCCCATTGACATCCTATCAAACTCCTCCTCTAAACCGTCCGCTTCAAGTTCATCCAAATCCTTAAATTCCCTTTGGTGAATCCCGTTCCTCCTTGAGACACTCGAAGCAAATGGTGGCTATCCCCATTGTGTCCCCTCTCCTACCCTATCCAACCTCTCATACAATGAATGCTTGCATTTGCAAATTTGGTCCAACGGGTAGCTAAACCTCTTCATTTATGTTATTCTCTTGATTTTGAGGCATGATTGAATTCTGCAAAACAAAGTTAGAACAATATAGAAAGGAACCTCACCACACTTCCTGATGTGTTTCACTCAAAATAAAATGATTCACTCAAATTCACTCGTGTTTCACTCAATTAATTTGGATTTTACCCTTTAATATGCTCACAATCTCTATCATTTTTTTTCACTCATATACTTCTTTTAGTTCTTTCAAAACTAATCAAACAATAACAAGAAGGATTCAAGCAGCAATTTAAGGCGAGAGACAAGCCAAAGGACTCAAAATTTGGCTGTAGATTTTGATGATTTTTGTCACTCAAGCATGGGGTTTTGGCAAAAAGGGTGTAAGATGTGAGAAACAAAAATAAAACAAGAAGTTTTAAGAAGGGTTCCTAGACTTTTTTTTTTTTTTTTTTTTCAGATCCTCTTGATTTTTTCTTTTCTTCTTTTCTTTTCTTTTCTTTTCATTTTCTTTTATTTTCTTCTTTTTTTTAATAATTCGACAAGGAACCACTAGAACAAATCAAGATTGTAGAGCGGGATCACAAGACAATTCATAATGTCAAACTAGAATTGCAATATCAAAATTAATAAGAATCCCCAAAAATACCAAATACCAAAATCAAAGCAACCCTAGAATAGCCTATGCAAGTTTTTGGCCTCCCTAAGGATATTACCACAAATTTACGTGTAAACCATAAGAAAACAAGAAATGTAACGCCCGCCTAATTTGATGTAACGGATAATGTTATGTTAATGACGACGTTAATGTTATATTAATGATGATGTTAAGTGATATACTCATGATAAGTGTTATACTCATGATAAGTGCTATGATATATGATAAATGGTGCTAA
>CAMOHE010059885.1:0-31730 GCA_946598075.1 Artocarpus hirsutus
TGAGGCTCTTCTGGAATGTTACTTCTCTACACAGACTTCGGGAGCTTTTCGGCTTATACAAGGTCAGTAAGATCAGGTTAATTTATACATATAGCATGTCAAACTTGTGTTTTGAAAAATACTCTGATTTAAATTTTTAAAATTCCGCTGTGTATTATTTTTCCAACAGGGGCCACTGAGCTTTATGTGCATCCGTGCCTTCCTTGCCTCATAGAGAACGCCCGAGAGGAGTTTGAGGAAGCCCGTTTTGAAACGGATCCAGAAATAGTGACTACGTTGCTCATCGGCGGGCATGATGCTGTCCAATCTGCTTTGGGTGAGCTCATCGAGAAGCAAAGGCAGGAGATTGAAAAGGAACGTAGCGGCGTAGATCGCCGGTACTTTTTTCTATACTAAAGAATCTCTTTGTTTGTTTTTTTGTACATTGTTCGCTTGAATTGAGTGAGAAATTATACTAATTGAAATTTGTCGATTGTCTAAAGATATATTGTCGGTAACTAATTGAGAAGTGAATTTCGTGATCGATATTTAAGTGATCATCACACTGCTCGCTGAGGACTATTTAAGTGAATTTAGTGATCGATATTGCTTGAGAAAGTAACTAATTTTCGGACTTTAACAGGGAAATTTTATTTCCGAATCTAAAATGAAACAATTTCCAAAAGGGAAAAACAAAAATTCAGGCAGAATTTGAATCACTCAAATATCAACATTTTAGTGATCATCACACTGCTTGTTGAGATTGAGAATCACACGAATGGTTCTCCGCCAGTATAATGGGCGCCAAGCTTGTCTCTGAGTCCTGAAGTAACCATTTAGAGTACTTGTGGTTCACGCCATAACGAGTCTCTCCACAGCCATCCAATGGATGATGTGCGGCTGTGGCGGAGCCACATACCGTTGAGTGGGGCACCCCCACTCAACCTTTGAAGTATTAATTTTTTACTTTAAAATTTTTAAAAAAATTTAATTGTATCCTCATTTTACAAAAAAAATTATAGTTGTACCGTCATTAAAATTTTAAATTTATATTCTTGTATTTCCATTGAATAATCAAAACATGTTATTATGTTTGTATGCAGTAAAAATTATTAGTACTTTTTCGCATAATGCCTCACTGACAAAAAAGTCTGGCCTCACCAGTGATGTACAGTGAAGATCATTTTGCTGACTAGTGATCTCATGATGCGCTCAAGCTAGGAGATGTTTGGAGAGGTTGAATTAGGAATAGAGGAAGCCATTTGAGACAAAGTGATAGGGCTGCTATGGGAGTGAACAATGTCGGCTATACGGAGCTCCACTGCGCATTTCAGCGCCACAGTAGTCGTCACCTCTCGCGTGAATGCAAAAGGATGCTTAAAGATATTACACCATTGAGTTCTCTCCCTCTCTACATATATACATACATGTTTGTTTTGTTAGAAAAATATGATTTTACATAAACTGTTTAACTTGATGAACCCATTATAATAAAAAGTTTCTTTTTTTTTCATATTTTATGTATATAATTTTTATGCTTTTTTGTGCTCTCACTGAAAACAAATCCTGGATCAATCCCCTTGTTGTAACTTTGCAAACCGTCATCCTTCGAGGGTTTGATCCATTTGGGCTTGTTCCACATATAATTACCAATCAGCGCATGATCACGCGATTTTACAAAAAGAATTTGAAGGCATATAAGTGGGGTATAAAGACTAATAGCACAATAGGTATGATTATAAGAAGAAGCGAAGTAACGAAATATCAACAAGAGAGAGAGAGAGAACTTGATGAAAAATCACAAGTTGTTTAACTTGTTTCTTGTATGACGTGTGAGATTTTTCTTTTAATCATATAAATGAAACCCCAATTTTACATAAATTTGCAACTTAAAAAAAATATGATTTTTTTACAATATCATAATTGAGCCCTACGCGATTGTTTTTTAAAAAAAAAATTTAAAATAAAAAATAATTTTATCTTGAGCATAAAATAAAAATGATAATTAATTTTTTAGAATAGTGTGAGGACCAGTTCGTAAATTAGTTTGCATGTTTTTATACATCGAAATTGTATTGAATATAAGAAAAAAAAAAGTAAAACCAAAACGATGTTTTTTTTTTTTATGTTTATAAAAATATGCGTTGAGTTTATGAGTCTTAAAATATGAAATAAAAAGTAATTAACATTGTATAGTGTTTTCTTTTTTCCCAACAAAAAGGGGACTGGTTTCAAACTACGTCATCCGTTTTATATCCGTTTTATAAATGCATATGATCAATCAAATACTATTTTACGTCATCCGTTTTATATCCGTTTTATAAATGCATATGATCAATCAATAATTCTGAAAACAAAACCAAATGAGATATGTTTCTCTGGGTGTTCATAGATTGAATTACATGGATTAGAGGCCCAATCCTATCTATTATTTTAGATTGCAAATTTCAATCTAAAACCTATCAATGAGAACCCTAAATCCAATCCAATTCGAAAATATCGAATTTTACTGATTGAATTTTTCGAATTTAGAGATTGAGCTTTTAAATTTGTTAAAAGCTAGAAATTAAAATAAACATAACATGACATAGCCCAACAATATCCAACATAATACAGCCTATCGATTTGTTTAGTTGAACTTGAAAGGAAATATGTGATTGTTCTTTACTTATAATAATATATAATTAATATAATATATATAATTTGGATTTATGAATTACACGATTTTAAATTCAATTCATATTTCAACTCATACCTATCAAATAAGGAAAGTCTTAATTCATTACCAATGCATAATCTTCACAATCCTAATCCAATTTGACATATTAGATTGGGTTGAATGGATTAAATAGATTAGTAGATTTTACGAGTATCTAATTGACATACATATAGGTGAGAGATGGAATCCCAGACACATTGATTTGTAAGTGACAAGATGACCAATTTTCTTATTTTTGTGAAATTTTCTCCTCCAAAAAAAGTTTTATTTTATTCAACTATAGTTTGTAGTTGGCAATAAAAATCTTCATTTGTTATTTTAGTAATTCACTGTACTAAGTACGTTAATTTTTTTTTCTCTTTTACTTAAAAATAATTCGGTCACTTTAAATGTCAAAATTAACTATTAACTAAAGTAAGACATAAATTTGTGCATTAAATATAATATGAAGGTATGTATTCGATGAGATAAAAAAGAAAACACAATAGTATAATCCTAACAAAAAGTGTGGAATATCATCTTTCTTTTAAGTTAGGAATATCAAGATAAATATACTAAAGAATAAAAGAATGATTTGTAGTTATTCTCAATTCTTATTGCAAAGTGTGATAATATATAACAAAATGAGAAATGGAGAGCCACAAAGTGACTGTCGAAAAGAGCAATTCTGACATTTCTCAAATAGATAAACATCTTATCATAAGCTCTTTAAAACTATTATATATAAAATTCATAGTGCCCTGAACTTGGAGTTTCAAATAGAAAGTTGAAATAGTATGTTACGTGAAAAGATTGCAAATCTTGCACAATTATTGATTCCTAAGGTAGACAGAATTTTTGAGTAATATATATTGACGACTATCAACCTTAATACATTATATATGTAGCACACATATTTTATGCCTAAAATTTGTATTTTAAGGGACAAGGGGAACTCTCTTAGCCTTTGAACTTTTTTGGAATGTGCGTGCAAGATACTTTGCATGAAGAATGGGAGAGATGAACCCTCTTTCGCCAAGACTCACTGGTGGATCCCCTCAACTTTTTACAAACATTAGACAAAACTGACTACAAATACACAAATTGATTAGCTTACAGCAATGGTTCCAGGATTTTATTTCAATAGGCACAGATAAAAGTAGAAATTAAAATTAAAAACTAAGATAGAATATATGATGAGAAGTGGGACCAATATTATCGATGGATAGAATAGATCATATATTGGAGACACCAATAATATGTCTAATCATACCAAACTTTGATGAGGTGATCATCACTCTGAATAGGCCTCAATTATGGATAATAAGGTGGGAATTTTGATAATTTTGTAACGAGGAAAACCTCCTTCTTTCAATATTTTCTTCCACTCAGTCTCCGTTCTCTCTTTCCCACCCGAGGCATGGGCAACCATTACAAGGTCAAACACCAAACCAGTGTCATCAAATAGGCCATTGCCTTCTGGGTCCAAAACTACATCCGCTATAATAACTTTCCCACTTTTCTCTGGTATTGCCTTCCGGCAATTTCTCAAAATCTTCACACAATCTTCATCACCCCAATCATGCATTATCCACTGCAAAAGAAAGATTAAAATTATGGACATATATCATGCTTTTTGTTTGTTTTGTGTAAGGTTGGAATTTTTTTTCCAAAGTTATATAAATGGGCACTTTACATGAATATGTACAATAATATGAGACTGTAGACAATGGGGAGCATAAATAGTTTAAAAAATGATTTTCCTATTAAATGTGGTTGTTTAAGGAAGAAAAATATTTGCTAATCTTAGTTTTATATGACTTTTCTCCTTTCACCTACTATTTTTTTTAAGATAACCAGAAAGACATAGTGGAGATGTAAAGAGCAAGAAGAACAAAACAATATTGCTTTTTGTTAAAAATATAGCGGCAGTCGACATAGTTTTTCCTCTACCTATCAAAAAAATAAAAAATAAAAAAAAAAGAGCGTGATTGTAATAAGTGAAGAAGAGTAGGAAAGCTTGCCTTCATGAAAACAGCATCGGCACTAGGGATGCTCTCAAACATGTCACCTCCGACATGTAACACTCCTGGGTACGCCGGTGCTGTGGCAACGACATGTGGCAGATCAAAGTTGATTCCCTTGATGTGCGGATGAGATTTCACGATCTCAGAAAGGGCCCCGCCGGTCCCACCACCCACGTCTACCAACGACCCCAAACCACCGAACTGATCTCCATACTCCGACAAAATCGCCTTCAAAACTATCCTGGCCGTGCATTCCATCCCATCGTTGAAAAGCTTGTTGAACTCCGGAGCCTCGGAGGCGAAATCCCATATCTCGCGCCCATGGCCCTTCTGGAAGGCAATCCCACCTTCCTTGACGCACTGGCTAAAGCAGTGCCACGGAGCCATCAGCCACGGATGAGTCTCCATTAGAAACATCGGAGCCAGAGTCAGCTGGTCATCCGATGTGTCACACAACAGCCATTTCGACGAGTGGGTCAAGCCGTAAAGAATGTTGCTGTCTCCGATGCCGTCTAAAGAGTGATGGGCGGTGAAGATCTTTCGGCGGACCAGGAGACGCATGATACGCTCGAGGCAGGGGATGTCTGGAGAGGAAGTAGTAGTGAAGGACTTGGAAATGGCGGCTGCTATTTGAGCCAAACTTGTTGGGCCTCCATTGGAGTTTATGATGTCGGGTATTCGGAGCTCCACGGCGCATCTTAAGGCCAAGGAATCGGAGAAGTTGAACATAAACTTCCATATCTCTGCTTGACCTCTCAGACTTGCCTCGTCCAAATCCATAATTTCAGATTCTTTTTAGTTGTCTTGGAGAGTGTTCTTTCTCTTTTTGATGTTTAGCTGGATTGATGGCAAGGAAAAATATGCACTTGTTACTGCATAAATAACTTGAAGAGGTGACATCATGTCATGACGCTACTTTCCAAACGTAGAGTAAATTAAGAATGACCGTAGGATGTTCATCCTAGGGCTGTGGATGTTATGAGCATGGTGTATTTATGGACGAGCTGCCATCAGTGGATTGCGAACATGGCACCCACTTGATAGCTAAATTGGACTTTTATGTGGGACCATGCTCTTACGTGGCATCCAATCATTACTTCTCTTTCTGTTTTTTATCTCTTTCTTCCACCTACTTCCCCTTCGTCTTATCTTCCTTCTTCCTCTTGCTCCCTGCAAACGTTGGGTTGAACAACTGATGGCTTAGCAAGAGCAAAAAAATGACTTCAAAAAAAAAAAAAAAAAACAGACAGTGAGATGTTAGATCAATTCCCTTTTGATTTTATCATTTCTGGTTTATATCAATATTTTTTATTTATTTTGCCGTTTCTTTGATAATTGATCTTGGGTAGTGTATGCACAATTGCGTATGCAACCCAACCCAAAATCCAGGGAACAGTGAAGGTACAAATTAATTGTATTTTATTCAATAGTACGGTGTGGCATTTGGTAAAGAAAGAAACCATGAAAGAAATTTATCAAAAACAATTTCAATAAAAAATTAAGTATAATATAGGTTCCTTTCAGAAAATCTCCGGCAAAAAAAAAAGTAAAACTTTTACTTCAAGAATACCACCTTTCCATCTCCTTTCCCCCGTTTTCTCAGCAATCAAACAAACCCACATGAGCCACATAAAAAACATTTTATTTAATGTATCTGATTTGGTTCATCGGAAGAGGGAACTTGTATACACAGAGATTCGAGGGCAAAGCGAAAGTTGGACTAATCCTTTACAAAGTATGATATAGATCTGAAAACAAATCAAATTCTAGGATCATTAATATATGTTTAATAATGGGATTTGGAAGAGAGCCGGCGAGGCCAGTAGGTGATGGGTGGGGAGCGGCGACGCGGGAAGGGGCGAGTGGCTCGCTGGGGCGATGGGCTAGCGGTTGTGGCGGAACGGCGAGAGAAGGGGGTCGCGTGGAGCACGGCAGTGTGAGGCCGAGGCTGGCCGTTATGTGAGGACGAGAGAAGTTAGTTCGGTGTGGGGGGATGGCGGTGTGAGGAGAGCGCGGCGGGGAAGGAGTTTTTTTTTTTTTTTTTTTTTAAAGGAATGCTGTTATTTATTTATTTTTTTTGGTGAATATAATAAATTTTTTAAATATATTTTTGTCCACATGCGGGGTTCGTAAAATGACCGACAATATTCAAGTGTGCTCACACTCTCCACACCAACCACTCATGTGACGGTCAGCACAAAAAATAAGGTCTCCAATTTAGTATTATTATAATTTTATATTTTTGGCAACAACTAGCAGGTAATACAAAAAGTCCAATTGAAAATTAGCCAAAAAGAAAAAAAGAGAACAAATTGATTGGAGTTGGAGATAAGAGCAGTCAATGACGCGTAAATAGTGAAAATTCTCTCGTTAGAATAGTCAAGAAAATACTAGCATTTAATAATAACATATTATAACATAATTATAATATATATTAAAAACAAAGGGGTTGCATCCTTTGACTAAGGTATTAAACAAAAATTGAAAGTTGATCTCACAAATAGTTCTTGGAGTTCACCTTCATCTTTTTTTAACCCTCAACGTTTAGAAAGTCCCAACTTGGTTCTTAGTATTTTATTTTGTTTTAGTTTTAGTCATTTCATAAGTTAGGTGTTAAATATTTAACTAAATATATATAAAATATCTCACTTTAATCTCTAATCTATATTTTGTTTTAGTTTTGGTCATTCCATTAATTAGGTGCTATATATATTTAATAGAATATGCTTAAAATCTCCCACTTTGATCCCTAATTTATAATTTTGTTTTACTTTTGGTACCTAATTTATTGCTTTATTTCATTTTTTATCTCTTCGTTAGCAATGTATTATTAGGGATCAAAATTAAAAACAAATGATTTTGATTTATTTAAATAAATTCAAAACAATTAATCATATTGTTATTTATATGAACATTAACTTTCAAAAAAGGTATATTTAAAGTCAATATATCATATATGCACATGTATATATAGTGACTATAACGTTTAAAATTATGATTATCAAGCACAGTATACAAATATCCGTGCATATTTAAATCATAATGTGTAGCTTGTTATTTAAAATATATGATTATCTAATATTTATATACTAATATTAAAAATTCAACTTACCTTTTTCTAAATTAAAATTCATCTCATTAATAATGTGATAAAATTGTTTTTTAATTATGTTCATCAAAATTGTTATATTAAAATTTTCATTTTAGGCTTTTTCAAATTTGTCCTCAATAACTCTTAGTTATAAGAGAATGACTAAAAGGAAAACAAAGTAATAGATTAGACAATAAAGTGAGAAATTTTAAACATTTTCTGTTAAATATTTAAAGCTTCACTAACGGAGAGACCGAAGTTGAAATAAAGTAATAGATTAGGGATAAAAATAGGACTTCTTATATGTTAGGGATTAAACTAAGATTAAAAGTAAACCTCAGGTACTATTCATAAAATTAACCCAAAATGAAAATAAAAAGAAAAAAGAATAAGGAAACGTCTACTAGGGGAACTACTTTTCCTCCATAGATGGATCATATTATTTAAACCGTTTAATCAAAATTGAAGAACATAAATGCTCAATGAAATGGTATAGATTATAATAGGCTGATGCAGCAGAGGAGTGTGGTAATAGAGCACGTTGTGCCGCTGTGGGGGAAGGGCTAGGGATCTTGCCGCTGTCACCGGCATTTGGCTTTCCAGCCAATGATGGGGCATTAACAGTTTTAGGAGAAACGAATGAGAAGGAAGAGAGAGAGCGCTTAAAAGTTATGATAGGGTGCATTTTATTCCTATAAGACATCAATATGTTATGAACCATGAGATTTAAATCTAATGGTCAAATTTACTTGTTGAGAATGGGTGGTAATATAGTTGAAACTACTAGTTGAAATCAAAATACTATAACATACGAGAGCTTTATATTGTAGTAAATTTTTGCTTTACACTGTAATATGTGAGAGCTTTACATTATGGCAATTGAAAATTATTAGCTCCAACTAGGTTAGCCAAACAAAGCGGATTGATAGATGAGGAAACCACCATTTCTTCTTCTTCCTCTTTTTTGTAGACATTACATAAGAATAAAGAGAGTCCACACATCATGTCTGGTAGGAGGGTTACGGAAAAGAGGCTATAGATTAGTCAAGAAAAAGTTGAACTCAAATACAGTAATTCCCTAAAGTGGTATTTCATCTATGTCGTTGATAATTATGTAATCTGAAAGTCTGCTATATTTTGCTGCTGATTATCGAATCCATGATTTATATTTCTTTTAAGATGAAGCATAATGAATTAACATTGAGAGTCTACTTCATGAGTAAACAAATTGATCCTTTTTTTTTTTGGGTCCTTTCACAGATATAATTAGAATACTTAAAAAGAAAATAAGCAAAACAAAAGATCATACGAAAAAAAAAAAAAAAAAAGAAAGAAAGAAAACCGACAACGACAACGTGTACCACGTGAGAATCAATTTTATATTTTTGAAAGTAAGACCAAACTTTTATGTTGTATAGATGGAAGTGTTTTCTTTTATATATATATATATATATATATAAGAAAACACTTTCATCCACCGGTGGAATTTTGCCCTATGTGGCAAAATTTTAGGCATTAAATATTAGTTTATTTAGGAGTAAAGTAATCCTTATGGAGTTGTAATGTTTGCCTAAACTCGATAGGAGCTGTTGGTAACCGGGTATTAGGCTAATATATATCAAAGTCGAGGTTGCTTCTGTAACCTTTCATGTGCAGTTGGGAAACATAAAACAAAAAAAAAAACAAAAAAAACAAAAACAAAAACAAAACAACAGCAACAACAACAACTTAACTTTTATCAGAAAAATGTAAGACTTGTTAAAACCTGACGTAACTTTATGGTTTCCTTTTATAGTCGATGAAAAAAATAGATTTAATTTTGGAGAGTAATAAAGATGCAATGTATTTCTCATTTGTTTGAATTTACTCTGTCCAACATAGTAGTTAAAATATAATGTATAGTACCCAATGTACAACGAAATAATTTGTCATCTTACACAAATTCATTATTTTTTTAGAATAGGTATGACAAATTTTTTTTTTTTTTTTTGAGACGACATACCTAGTTGTAAGTTTCCAAAACTAAAATTAAATTTTCCATCAAATTTAATGAAACTTACATATTTCTTTTCTTATTCTAATGTAACGTTATGATCATTACATAATTCATAATAGAGATTAGAGTATGAAAAATGCTCAAGCGTTCTATTTTAAACTACCTTATCTATACCAATTTTTGAGGATTTTGCACATTTTTTCAAAATTAATGCAAGAAAATTCATAAAATTGAACTCATTTTTTCTTTACAACAGAGGACTCACGCTTATGTAGTAGTCGCTTTTTGTTTAGTCGGATTAAACAAAAAAAATTAAAAAAAATAAAATAAAAGTGAGATGTGGCAGCCTTACTTGTATAGGCTTAATCATCAATAGCTCCTTCATGCATAGGCTATACTAGACAATATAAAATAGGGCAGAAGTGGTTTTCGTTTGGAGTTTTACCCTTGTTTGGTATAGTGGTGTGAACCACAATTTTTATCACAAACTTAATTATTAATAATACAAAGTTCTCACATGTTACAGTAACAATAAAAAAATTACTACAATATAAAACTCTCACATACTATAATAAAAGTGGTTCTAATAACTGGTTCCTATCGTCCTTTTAAACACCCTAGTAACTTTATTAGTTGAATAAGAGTGCTACATTGTTTGCTCCTTCTTTAGAAAATAATAATATTATCTTATATTCTACTGTTGCTCTTTGAGCTCAGCATTACGTAAAAAGAATAAAAAATAAAAAAAGAACTTTGAAAAGTCCAATTTCTAATCTACTTTGCAAACTAATCGTCAGAATATTCCAAAGACTTGGGTTCCATGACGTAAACTTCCTATATTTTTTTTTTATCCCTCGTGGTGGTTTGGTTTTCACTTGTTTTGCCTTGTCGTGTGTTTTTGAATATTTTACTAGTTAAAAAAAATAAGAAAAAAAAGTTTGAAGAGCAGAAAACTTTCACTATATCTTAAAGAGTTCACAATATAATGAGAAAATTACACATCTTCCCTCTGTTTTAGTGAAATGCTCATTTACACATGCTTATATAATGGTGGAGCTGGACATTTTCTTCGGTAGAAGCACTATAAAAAAATAGCGATAGTATTTTTATGGAATGGGTATATATAGCTATATATTATTATAATTGAGTGGGAGTATATGTAATTATCTTTGTAAAAAATAGGCTTTTCAAGTATTCAGTAAAGGCATAATTATTATTATTTTTTTACAAAATAAGGATAATTTTAAATTTTTGAAAAAATATAGAACAAAAATATTGTTTTATTTTAAATTTTTTGAAAAAATATAAAACAAAAATATAATTTTTAAAAATTGAGTAGAGACATGTGAGGCTTAATATGTTTACACATGATATGTCACACACTCATCATTGTCGATAGATACAATAATCCAAATCAAGTCGATGATGCATCGCAAATGAAAGTCAACAGGACATTCGTAATCTCCTACTCTGGACATTGAAAGCCACTTAACTCTTATTTGAATGCGGTGTTATTGTTGTTCAATGAATATATTCACCTTTTAGTTTTAATTTTTTTCTAACAGCAGCGAATATTTTTTTATGTGTTATTTGTAAAATAATTGTCTCTCCTTTTTTTCTTTTTCAAAAACCAGTATGGGTCTACATGGGTAATTTAAGAAGGGTTATTTATGTTTTTTATATATGTATTTTAAGTTTATTCAAATAATATACATCCAGTTTTTGATCTCATCTAATTTATACCTTTAAATTAAATTTTATACACAAGTTTATACTTTTTTCCAAGCATTCTTGAATTTTAACCTAACAAATTACCCCAAATACCTTCAAATTAAAAAATAAGATAACTTTAAAATCTTAAAAGAATTTTTTGCTAAAGTTTTTGCCTTTAAAAGTGTAAAATATATCTTTAAAAGATAGGAGTTTTATGTGTTTATATTTTTGTTTTCTTCTATTTTTTAAAAGTTTTAATTTTTTTTTATCTAAAGATAATTTGGTCATTTTAACATTCAAAATCGACCATTGAAGAAGATGAGGTATAGATTTGTGTATTAAATTTAACTTAAAAGTATATATTTAATAAGATTGAATACAAAAAATATAACTTTTAAATTAACTTCAAACAGAAGATATAAAATGATGAATATCTCTCTTAACAATACTTCTCCCATATTATTAACGAAGTTTCTAAACCTGAGATCGGGGCCTCAATGTAAGATCAGCTTGATAAAGAAAATGGCATAAGGAGAAGGTCATAAATTCGTAATGATGACTATAAAAGTTGGTTGGGTTTTTTTTTTTTTTTTTAATGTATAGTAAAATTTCAATCCCCAAAAAATGTCACACTCGGAAGTGAAAGATACCAAAGACGTGCTCAAGTTCAACCAAGCTATCGAATCGGTTGAATAACGAGCAACTCGGGAAGAAATAATTAAATAGGAAAAAGAAAGGAAATTAGTGATGTATCCAGATTTATATTTAAAGAAATTCAGTTGACAAGTAATCTTTAAATTGGGAAAAAAATCTCAAAAAGAAAAAGAATCATGTGTAAACTTTGTAACACAATCGATTTTAGTTTTTTTTTTTTCAAATATTTCCCTCTCTATCTCTCTAATCTTTAATTTGAATAATAATAATAATAATAATAATCTCAAAAATAAAAGAAATCATGTCTAGCCTTGTAACACAATTTATTTTTACTTTTTTTTTCAAGAACATTTCTCTCTTATCATCTTCATTTTAGGAAAAAAAAAATCTCAAATAGAAATAGAACCAAGTCTACACTTTGAAACACGGCCTATTTTTAGTTTTTTTTTTTTTTTTTTTCAGGTACCTCTGTCTCTCATTATTTCTAATTTATAGGGTGTTTGGAAAGGTGGTGGGAACCAGTGGTTAGAACCACTTTTACTATAGCATGTGAAAGCTTTACACTGTAGCAATTGTTTTTATTGTTACTGTAGCATGTGAGAGCTTTATGCTGTTCATAACTGAGTTTATGGTGAAAACCGTAGTTCCCACCACTATACCAAACAGAGGGTTAAAAAAAATTTCAAAAATAAAAGAAACCATGTCTAAACTTTATAACATGGTCTATTTTTAAATTTATTTTTTCATATACGTCTCTCTCTCTCATCATCTTTAATTAAAAAAAAATCTCAAAAAGAAAAGGAACCATGTCTGCACTTGAAACACAGTCTATTTTTTGTTTTTTATTTTCAAATACGTTACTCTCTCTCATCATCTCTAATAAAAAAATAATAATCTCAAAAATAAAGGAAACCATGTCTAGAATTTGTAACACAATCTATTTTTACTTTTTTTTTTTCAAGAATGTTTTTCTCTTATCATCTCCAATTAGGAAAAAAAATAATCTCAAATAGATATGGAACCATGTCTACACTTTGAAACACGGTCTATTTTTAGTTTTATTTTTTCTTTTAAACACGTCTCTGTCTCTCATCATCTCTAATTTAGAAAAAAATTTCAAAAAGAAAAGGAATCATGTCTAAACTATGTAACAGGGTCTATTTTTATATTTATTTTTTCAAATACGTCTCTCTCCTATCATCTTTAATTAGAAAAAAATAATTTCAAAAAGAAAAGGAATCATGTCTACACTTTGAAACACAGCCTATTTTCAGCTTTTTATTTTCAAATACGTTACTCTCTCACATCATCTCTAATAAAAAAAAATAATCTCAAAAAGAAAGGAAACCATGTCCAGACTTTGTAACACAATCTATTTTCAGTTTTTTTTTTTTTTTAAATACGTCTCTCTCTCTCACACCTCTTATTTAGACAAAATTTAATCTCAAAAATAAAAAGAACCGTGTCTGGACTTTGTAACACAGTCTATTTTATTTTTATTTTTTTTTTCAAATACGTCTCTCTATTATCTCTAATTTGGAAAAGAAATTAATCTTAAAAAAAAAAAAGAAACCATGTCTAGATCTCTCTGCCTCTCACGTCTCTAATTTGGTGAAAAATAATAATAATCTCAAAAAGAAAAGGAACTTTGTTACACAAATCTATTTTTAGGTTTTTTTAATCTATTTTGAAACCCTCAGTGCCATTTTTGTTAAATTCTATTTGAAAATAAACAATTCTTTAGTAGACAAGTCAAAATTCTATATTAATTCCATAAACGTCTAGATAGTTATAAAACTTGGAGCTTTAAAAACAAATGTTGTGTCAAAGTAATACAAGTTTTAAAACTAGGGATCATTAGTGAAATTAATTACAAATTTTTATAATTTGTGGGCGCATTGGAATTTTTTAATCTTTTGTTATTATTAATATTAATTATAAGTATTGTTATTATTGTTGTTGTTGTTGTTGTTATTATTCACTTTCCCAGAAGTGATTATTGAAGGATTAGAAAAATGAGACTATACACATACGATTGAAGAGTTCTTTATTTTTATTTTTATTTTTTTTCCTTTTTTGACATTTCATTCTTTCAACTGCCCTATAGCCTGAAAATTTTGAGGAACTCTTATAATCAAAGGCAGCTGATAAATATAATAGTACAATCTAGTCCTAAATTGATTACTAATTATCAGATAGCTTCACAATTAACTCAAAGATTTTACAATCTTTTTAGGTATGCAGATATTGTGTATATCAGAGCTAGAAAGTGCCTCAGGACATGACTTGGCCTTGTGATGCAAAATTTTCACGCACAGTGAAGGACTTTGCCAAGTTGTGAATATCAGTCATTCTCATGGTATCCTAATTATGAGGTTCTCACAAAACTACTGGTACAGAAGATTGTAAGCTGGTAGATCTTGTACTCTGTGTATGTCCTCTAAAGACAGCTCTCTTTCCAATTGAGCCCTTGTGACTTGTAAAACCTCCTGAAAACATTTCAAATCAGCAAAGCGTTTAGTGATTTGGAGTAAGAAAAATACTTTTCCACCCCACGAGTTAAAACTGTGTAATTGACAAAACAATGAGCCTTAGTCTAATACGTCGTATACTTATTTAAACTAAGACCTATTGTTTTATGAGTAACAGGGTTAACCCTATGAATCAAGATTTGTTGTCTCATTTTGTCCCTCCAATCAAATTTTTGACACTTTATCGAATTGTTTGTAAATGTGGTCAGGTCATTAAATTTAGATAACATGACAAATACGTAGTAGAGGGACAACGAATGAGATAGAGAAATAGAGACGAGAAATCGAGAGGAAGTACATTAAATTCCATGTAAGAAGCATGCATGGCAAGCCACTGTGCGTCCATCATCTCAAAAGCCATACAGTATAGGACATCAAATGCTTCTTCATCTTCTGCAATCGAGGAAATAAAAATACGAATTATTCGCAAAGAGAAATCGGAAAGTATATGAAGTTTGAGCAAATCAAAAAGTACTTGTGTTCTTTACCTCCTAATAATCTCACGAAATTGATTCCGGGAATGCATTTCGGTTTGGCTGCAACGTATACAGAGCAGAAAAGAAGAAATGTTCAAGAGCAACAAACATGTGTGCCTAATGATCTAATTATTTGAACCTGAAAGAAGTGTATATTCTGTTACAAGAATCTTATATACCTGAGTAAAGATCCAACATCTGAATCAACATAAATGATACGTTTATTCCTGCAACAGCAAATGGATACTCCCATGTTGCCCGCTTCCCTTCTTGCTTGAACAATAACCTACGAAAAGATGCCTTCGATTTTGAATTTTACTTTATTAGTAATAAGTCATCTTCTGCACTAGCTTGCGAATTAGTGAAAACTATAAAAACATCAAAATGCACGAGGGCTTAAAGGTGTTGTAAGAATATTGTAAATGGTGCATACCGGATAAGTCCTAGCGAAAAATAGCAAATTCTCTAGTGAAATGTATCCGCAACCCCTACGTGTAGCAATTTACTGTGAGGAAAGATACTTTTCCAATGAAAAACTAGAACATTATGTCAAAAAAAGAAAAGAAAAATAAAACATGTATATCTTTCCTTTTAATCTGCTTTGATGATTGAAATCAAGGACTATGAACACAATGCATGTAAAATTGTTACACAAATAAGCATTAGACATGATAGAGCTGTACTACCTAAAGTCGGTGGACGGATTAGGACCTTGCCATCCCATGTCTTTCCATTGCTCAGAAATCAACCCTTTGAGAGTAATATTTGGAAAGGCAAGAAACCACAATGCTCTCAAGGCTTCCTGATATAAATACAGAAGACATAGTATTAATTGTGACAATTCTTGATATGTGAGATTTGGATCAGACCGTGATGGAGAAAAAGAAGACATTGAAAATGAGATGAATTAGCAGGGACTAGTATTGATGCAAAAGAAAACTTCAGTGATGATTTCTACACTAAATTTTGAAACAAAGCTAAGATTTTCAATGGACAAAAGAAAGCATGAATTGCCACTGTTCTACCTCCGTAAGGACAATAACCTTTGATGGCATAAATTTAGCTTAAGTTATCAAACTCGAATAAGTGAAAATTGGAAGCAAAGCAGATGACGGGAAAAAGATTAAGCAGAGCAGAGAAAACATACTTGGTGATCGGGACGAGTCTCATCAAAGGGAACGTGTAATCGCTCTTGAAGTCGTTGAAGCCTATGTTCCTGGTAAGAATCTTGGAAACTTATAACCAATTCAAACAATAAGTTTGATAGTAGCAAACAAAAACAATGTAGCTTCACAAGCACAACAAAACTTTCAATTGAGGATCATGTTAGCCTGACTTCAGGAGACACAAATACGATTGCACACTGACACTAACATTCCCCTATGGCTAAAAATGCCATAACAGCTACTTATTTGCTATTTTTTTCCCTTATAAATAACTCATTTATTACCTGAAGAGGGCTCAATGCGTAGTCAAGATACTTGTCATTGCGCTTGTTGTTGGAGCGAGCGAAAAGTCCTAGAAACCATGACCGTGGTCCGACCATAGCATTAGCTGCAAGAATTGAATGCTTGGCCAGTGAATAAAAAAGATTTTACTTATCTATTATAAAGTCAGATATATACATATATACACATATATATATGTAGATATATACATATATAGTACGGAAGGGCATGGTCAAATGCAGCATTACTTGCTTGTGTTACACAAAGAAAACTTCTCATAATGATCTTAATTTGCTTCAACCGGTATGGACTAAGATACAGGGCAGCTGTGGGAATTACTGAGGGTCCATTTACCTTTAAGAAAGTAAATTTCATTCCAAAAAAGGAAAAAAAAAAGAGTAAGATCAAAGAAAAAATTAATTATGAAGAAGAAGAGCTAGAGAGACAGGGAAACGGCTGATGATGGTCCGTCAATGTTTTGATTTAAGACACAGAAATTTCGTAACAAGTTTTTTTATTATATGATTACAATTAACTTAGGCACATTGCAATTGATTTATTTATCAGCAAACAGAAATATGAGCTATAATGTGGCATAAGAAAAGACCAAGATTGATAATTATGAGAAAAAAAATTGAAAGAAAAGGATAAAGAGAGATTCTACTCACTAAAACATTGAGCTAACTGCGTTATTACGTGGGTGGAATCATGTGACCACTCCAACTCCTCATCATCCTTGGTTCGTCTCCAGTAATTTTCATCCTCATCAACCTTAAACCAAATATTTTTAACATACAAATTTTTATAATTTAATTAAAAATAATAATCAAAACTTCTATTTCTTGTAATTGTTGCTAGCTTAGCTTTTCAATACCCATTTAGCTTTATATATTTCTAGTAATGCCACCGAATTTTAGCAAGCATTGCAAAAAAATAAAAACAAGAGAAAGAAACAGAAATAGATTAATTGAATGAGACAAAGGGAATAGAAGAGATGGGGTTGAGCTGAGGGGTTTTACTCTGTGATGAGAAGAACAAGAAGGAAAGCATTGTCTACGCCTTCTTAATCTCATTAGGGGGGACCAAAAAAAAATGAACAATGAGAATATTTCACCCCCATTCTAACCGAAGGTAAAAGAGAGAAAGGCATAATAAAACAAAAAAAAAAAAAAGGGAAAAAAATGATTTACGGTTTTGGAAAGAAAATGGGTAAAAAATGATTGCACCCATCTCCATGCTCTCCTGCTATTTTTCAACATTGGCATCATTAAATGTTATTGTTTCAGGTCACTCACTTTCATTCACTGTTTTCTCATCCCTCTCACACTCTCATTGCAATTTGGAGACATGGGTGTGCTTGCCCACAAGCCATGCATCAAAAAAAAAAAAAAAAAGTTGTAGCGCAATTAGAGGGATGCTTTTGCATAATTGTTTATGTATAATATGCTACAAAAACTATGTGATGACAAGAAGAAAAGGTTGATAAAAAATAGGAAAAAAAGTGTCACGGATGTTTGCATAATCTTATTTTATTGTATAATCCTAACTATGTTTCAAAACGCTTATACAAACAAGATTATATTATAGTATAATGTACAAGGAAAAAGAAAGTCGGGAGGAGAGACAGAGGAAGGCAAAAAAGTACCAGGCTATGGTATCTGAGGAGACATGCTTGGCGGTGGATGATATGGTTAAAAAAGGAGCTTTCTTGGATGTTATGATGGAGTCAGGGGTGGGCTCCACTTGAAGAAAGTGGTGCTGGTGGTGGGACCAGAACCGGTACAGTTGTTGAAGGAAGAAGAAGAAGAAGAAGAATAATAAGAATAAGAATGACATTGCAAATTTCTGTTTTCTTGGGACAGAGATTTTTTGCATAGAAAGAGAAGCACATGCACGCACCGTTTTTTGAGATGCAAGGGGCGTGTTTATGAGGCTGCTCTTGTCCCTCTCATGTCTTCCCATCTCAAACCGTTCCCTTCCCTATAAACTCGCCCATGCCGTAGCTCTACATTCTTAAATTTTCCAAAATTTTGGGTGTTGTTTTGTGAAAAAATATTAGGGTCACTTATTTTGTCAACTCATTTTTTTTCTTTAATGGTCATATATTCAATTTTTTTATGAAAATAAAATATAATAATAAATTGTTTTTGTTTTCATTGTAACTTAACTTCTTCTTTTTTTCAAAAAGAAAATCTTTTAGACAAAATGACATTGCATATAACTACTAAATAATTTTACTCATGCAAGAGCCAATATTAAATGTCTTTCAATGGAGACATATCTAGCAACATTCTATACAAGTCCCTGAAATGCATTGCTCTCGTCAAATATAAAAGAGGCTATGAGGGTTTTAAAAAAATAAAATTAAATCTTCTATATAAGATGTTCTTTAAAATTATATACGTTTAAAATATTGAGGGAAAAGTAAAGAATAGCCCAATAACAATCTTTTGATATTAAAGAGAATTTAAGTTGTAATAGTAAAATATGATCTATTATTATACTTTATGTTTAAGGAAAATTTTGTAACTGTACTTTGCGTTTATTCAAAGTGCTACACATATGCCTCTGGTTTTACTAATTAAAAATTACCCCATAATTTTTTATAAGAGGTAAAAAAAAAATTGATTTGACCAGTCAAATTGTTAAAAATGTAAACAATATCGTCACTAATAAGCATTTAAGTATTTTTAAAAGAATTTTTATATTATTAAACATCAACTATTCAAAAAAAAAAAAAAAACAAAGGAGAATTAAATTTGACAAATTAAACTCAAAACTAAAAATTAAATCTATGAAGTAAGAAGCAAGGTTAGACTTCGGAGCAAATCAATCATGAATGAGGTAGGTTTGTCCAAGAATGTTGGTAAACTGAGGGGGTGAAAGAGAGATTTTTTTTTTTAATTTTTTTAGTTTTAAAATATTTTGTTTCATTTTTTAAATAGTTAATGTTGAAGTGATACTTAATTATTAAGGATATTCTTAATTTTTTGTAAAGTTTGATTAATCAAAGGAATTCTTTTAAATATGGGGTATATTTGTAGTATTTTGACTAAATTAAGGGAATATTTTTAGAATTATCCCTTATTTTTATGGACATGTGGGATGATATGGGGGAAAGAGGAGAAGAAAGAGAGTCAAATCAAGTGTGGCTAAACAAGTACCCTTAACATTTTCGTAGTGTTTTCCTCAGAAAAAAAGGCATTTTTGTAGTGTTATTTAACTCTCTTAACTTTATTCTGATTCAACTCAATGTTTCATGAATGTTACAGTCTCTAGATTCATACATTTGGTTTAAAACTTCTATCTTTTGTCATATTTGATTACTATATTGGACTAATTAAAAGTGAGGAATTCCGTCCAAGTAAATTGATAAAGACATGGACATTGAGATAAATTTACAAGTACAAGAAATCCAATGTTACACTTACAAGTTGAAGTTCGGAGACAAAGTTAAACAATGACGAATCTTTTTTTTGTTTGAAATGGAACAATCAACAATCTTGGAGGCATAAAAAAATTCTTTCTGTTTTTTTTGCTTAAAAAAACTTCTCTACTTACCTCAAAAAATACCCTACTAATGCCCTATAATGCCTTTCTTTTTTGTTTTTGAGGAAAATACCGTCTTTGTTTTCTTGAGCACAAAATCATATTATATAAGATGTTTGAGAAAATGGTTTGAGAGTTTTAACCGTAAACAATATAAAACTTTATATATTATAATGTGTAATTTAAATTATTATAGTTTAAACTTTTTTTTAAATATCCTATTATAAATTTATAATCTCAGTGCCAAAAGTATTCAACACAATTAGTGCAATCAGCTAATAGAAATTCAACTTAATTATCTCAGTACCAAAAGTATCCAATACAATTAGTGCATCCAGCTAAAAGAAAATCAACTTAAACCGGATCATAAGTATAAAGCTACACAATACAAATAATAATACCTTAATGGGTAAAAAAAAAAAAGGTTGGAGAAGGAAATGAATAGCGAACAAGGTGAACCAACGTCATTATGTTACACCATGACAACACAATTTTATAAACTTTATCCTATTTACTTGCACGAGGTAAGCCTCGTGTGATATGACAACACGTACATGCAATAAAGGAATGTAGGAAGAAAAGACAAGAGAAAGTGATAAACTAGTGCCGAACAACTACACCAATTATCACTGTACCATCAAAGTAAGGCCAAGTAAGGCTGAACCCATTTAATGCATCAGGCTGTCCAAAATCCGTACTTTTTGGATTTTGGTACAACCAAACAACCGTTAGCCTCTCCCGTATGATGGATTTTGTATCTTTGTTTTCTCATTTCTCAACTTAAGAGGCCATTTGGTAATCTTAGCTTTAGCTTGGATCTTTTTTTGGGTCATAAATAATATAAAATTTTTATATATTATAATAATAATAAAAAAATATTATAATATAAAAATTTTATATGTTACAATAAAAATAATTTTATCTAAAGATTTTAATCATTTTATTAAATATCCTGTTAGTTTTCTTTAATCATTTGTGGTGATGGTCAGGCGATACGAATGATAAACTATAAGAGTTTTCTCGTTTAATATTTGGAGATTGCTTTTTATCGTCCAGGATGAGGCTGGAATTATGCCTTCTTTTTTTTTTTTCGTCTTGCTTAATATGAGAGTTACTATGACTTTGAAGTCCAGATGATTTCAGTAGATTTTCAGTAGATTGTCACTTAAGTGGATGCTGAACTTGAGGAGTTTCCCTGGTTTCCCTCCAAAAAAAAAAAAAGATGGTGGTTGGGGGGACAGGGGTTTGTATAGCTACTTCGCCATTTTGCGTCCTGTGGGCCTACTTTTATATCCAGCTAGGCTTTTCCTTTTCAGGTACCATGAGGCCACCAATGATGTTAAAAAAATTACACGATATGTGCACATTATTGTAGTAAAATTGAAATTTGACACAATTTTTAAAATATTTTAAAAATAATCATAATTATATAATAATTATCATAATAATGTTTCATTTTATATTTTGTAATTACATTGAAATTATTATAATGATATTATTGTAAACCACAGATAAAATTCACAAATTAAAACCATATACAAAAGTTCATAATTTTGAGTCATATTCTAATCTTACGATCATAATTATGTCATATTATATCATGCGTCTTATAATTAACTCCCATATTAATTGGTAAGAGACGTACTCTGCCTTTTTTTTTTTAATACAGAGAAACGTACTGCCGTTGAAGGATCATCAAAATTTGTAGGAAAATGAATGGAATCTTTATCTTATGATTGTCAATCTTAGAAGGGAAATTATTAAAAAAATTATTTAACTTTCAGGCTATAAAGAGGCTTTTTTTTTTTTAAGAAAAAAGAGACTTTTTTTCTTTTTGGTAAACTTCATATTTAATGACTAAGGTAAACCTCATATTCAATCATGAATACATTTCACATTTTCTTGCTAAAATAATTAATAAATCTCAGATCTAAAGATAAACATTTTGTTTACTAATTTATTCAATCATCTTCTTTATCATTGATAAATCTAGTCATGTGCCAAGATTAAAAAAAAAAAAATTAGTTATTTCTTGTAAATTTTATGTTTTCAATGGAAGGGTTTGGTCGCAATTTTCATCAATTTATTTTCAATAATTCTCTTATTCAAAGGAAGAGCCTTGCAAAATCTATCCAGAGTAAATCATAATTTTATTTTTGGATTTTTTCGAAGAATTTTACGTATGGTATAAAAAAATATTCCAATGATATTGTGTAGTTTTGAATTGTCAGACTTTTGTTAAATTTTATTGAATTTTTATATCTTTAACTCTAATGTAATTATAAATTTTTACACAATATCGATAGGATTTTCTTTATCTTTTCTTCTAACAAAATTCTTCTCCTTTTTTTTTCTTTTTTTTTTCCCCCTATTTTGTTAGCAGCTTGATGTACCAGACATTGACATTGATGCAACTTCATGAGGTGGTACAACAGTGGGCTTGTGATGAATGGTCCACCTATCACACTTTTTAACTTGGTTTTTCTTTTCCTTTTCTTATTTTTCACAGGCTTTGTGTAACTTGGGTTTGTCAAGACTGTGTGCAGATTACGGAGGCCTTTGGTAAGCTAGTTCTGATCGTTTAAACGCATAAACTCAAGTTGGCATTCGGTAAACAAAGTAAAGTAAATGTTTAAATCGGTAAGAATCATTGAAAACTGGCAAACCTTTCGATTTTTATGGCTTGAACCATCCGAATCCATTACTACATTTCCAGTTCTCTCACAGTGCTCACTGATGAGTTGATTTTCTATAAATACTGGAGACTTCTAGCTTAGTGTTTTGCTTGTTTTTGGATGTTTTATCTTTTTATGTTTTTTTTTTTTTTTTTTTTTGTTTATTTTGCAGGTTAAGAAAAGAGTTAGCAAATTTGGATGGTTACGGAAAAAACAAAAAATTCAGCTCAAAATGAAGCTTGTTGAAGGATTTTTGAAGAGTCAGTGCTGCAGCCTTGAAACCAGGAGCCGCGACGCTAAAAGGAGACCAACTCATTGAAGGCAGAGGACCCAGCAGCTAGGTGTTGGGTGTTGGGCACTGAGGCGCTGGTGATGAACTAGGCATTGCTCATCAAGGGCTGGCACCATGGTGCTAGGAGTTGAGGCCGTAGCGTTCGGATGAAAAATTTTAAAGATTTTAATTTCCAATTTTTTGTAATCTCTCCTATTTGTTACAAACTTATAATAGGTTTTAATTAGGGTTTTTAGAGAGTCTTTGACTAGATAATAGGAGAGAAAAGAGAACCAATTGTGGAAGAGAAGGAGAACGTCTCGAAAACAGATTCTCAATTTTGAATTCAACTGCATAATTAATTTTTATATCTCTTTCTTTTCTCCATGTTTAATATTTTATTTATGATGTTTCCTTTTATTATCATGAACCAATTTTATTTTTCTAGGTTTGTGATGGAACCCATTGATGAAACTTGATTAAATGATATTTCATTTTCTATGATTTCATTCTACAACGTGATTCTTTATTTTATCTTGCACTTCATGCAATTTAATTAAGTGGCCCTTGATTGAATTGATTTAGCGAACCTTATTGATATTGACTGAGTTATTTTGTGTTGATGGCCTAAATAGAATAACATACATTGATATGAGATAGACATATACTCACATTGTATGTGCATCTATTTTGAAGGTTTGTTCTTAATGGATTCTTCTTAATTTAATTCTCATAGACATATAGTGAATTATTTTAAAAGGGTATTTTTGCATGACTATTGAAAGAGGCTTGTGAATATTTTAGTGCTCTCGGGTGACAATTACAGTAGAATAATTAATCATAGGAAAGGAGAAGATTCTGATCAAGTGGATTTTTGGGAGAAATTATAAACCTAGGTTCCATCATCCATTGATTTTTGTTTATTAATTTAGAATTATATTTTTAAATTCTCGCTTTATTTTTCTATTTTGCAAATTTTATTATTATTTAGATAAAATTAGAGAATAGTAAATTAGTAATAAACAATAAGAATAGTTATTAGTCTCCGTTGAAATGATACTTTTCTCATCTCTTCATTACTTACGCGATATGTATACTTGGGTGTGTAAAATCGACAACAAGCTTATGATGCCATTACGGGGGACTAATTTTCTATTCTTTTTATTGTATATATTAGTTGAATAAACTCTAATCTTGATTCAAATGTTTCTTCTTCTTTTAAGTATTGGCTAATGTATGCGTAGTGTAGGCATGTTTGAGCTTATTCCTACGGATACTGAGATAAAGCGAACTTATCGAAGAAATAGGAAGAACAAGCAATAGGATTCTCAACACTATATAATGGCCAACCAAAATAATGCAAACGACGCACCTAATGTATGGGAGAGTATGCAGTTCCTTTGGTGGATGGCATGTACCAAAGCATTCAACAGCCATCCAGTGAAGCTATCAATTTCGAAATGCAGCCTACCATTATCCACATGGTGCAAGCATCTCAATTTGGGGGTTCATCTACAAGAGACCCTCATGCTAATCTGGTAAATTTTCTCGAGATATGTGCTATCTTCAAGGATAATGGCGTTTCTGATGATGCCATTAAGTTGAGGCTATTCCCGTTCTCACTCAGGGATAGTGCTAAGCTCTAGCTAACTTTACTTCCTTAGGACTCCATCTCTACGTGGAATGATTTGGCACAAAAATTCCTTGCTAAGTACTTACCGTCTGCAAAGACCGCTAAGTTGAGAAATGGCAACACTTCCTTTGTCCAATATGATAGTGAATCTCTTTATGAAGCCTGGGAGAGGTTCAAAGGCTTGCTACGCAAATGCCTTCATCATACTTTTCCAGACTGGTTAATTATTCAATCCTTGTCTACGCAATGGTATCTTGGGTTCTATTAAGTCCAGTGTTGATGCAGCAGCAGGTGGTTCAATAATGGAAAAATCATTTGAAGATGACTATGAATTGTTGGAGGTGATGGCATCTAATAGTTATTAATGGCCTACTAAGAGGATGAATCTAAAAAGAACTGCTGGTGTTCATGAAATTGAAGCTATAACTGCCTTAATGGCTCAAGTGGCGGCTCTATCAAAGAAATTTGATTCTTTTGGGGTCAATTCTATTCAAAATTCTCCAGCAGCTTGTGAAATGTGTGGTGAGGACCACTATGGAGAAATATGTCCTCATAGCTTTGAGTCTTTAAATTATGTGAGAAGCAAGCAGAACAATCCATACTCAAATTTCTATAATGCAGGTTAGAAAAATCATCCCAATTTCTCTTGGAACAACAACAATAATAATACAGGGGTATCAAGTCCTCTTCAAAGCCCATGTTTCCACGAGGTTTTCCTTCTCAAGCTTCACCTAGGGAGAAGAAGCCATCTCTCATAGAATTAGTTCACCGGTGGAAGCCAACACTTCACAATTTATGGCAGACACAAGAATTCAATTGTCAAGAACGCAACTTCAGAGTCAAGCAGCTTCCATCTGGAATATTGAAATTTAGCTAGGCTGACCTGCTTTGTTTATGAATAATAGGTCTCAAGGTGCTTTGTCTAGCAATACAGAGACTAATCCCAAGAAAGACCGTAATGAACATTGCAAAGCTATTAAATTCATAAGTGAGAAAGAATTGAAGGAAAATGTCAGAAAGTCAGGGTCTCAAGAGAAGCCAATGGAAGAGGAGTCAAAAATCAAAATACAAGTTGAGCCAGAAAAAGAAGTTACAGCTCAAGAAGTGAAGAAAGATTCTAAGATGACTACTCCTTACAACCCACCTCTACCATTCCTTCAGCAACTTTAAAAGCAAAAAATTGACAAGTAGTTTGCAAAGTTTCTCAAGGTTTTCACAAAATTATAGATTAATGTTCCATTCGCAGATGCCTTGAAGAAAATGCATAGCCACATTAAATTCATGAAAGACATCTTGATTAAGAAGAGGAAATTGGGTGAGTTTGAGACTATTGCTTTAACAGAGAAATGCAGTCCTATCCTTCAGAAGAAATTACCAACAAAGCTTAAGGATCCAGGAAGTTTCACAGTTCCATGCACCATAGGTGCTCAATTTTCTAGTAGATCTTTGTGTGATTTGGGAGGCTAGTACTAATCTAATGCCTCTATATGTCTCTAAAAGGCTGGGTCTGGGAGAAGTTAAGCCTACAATTATAACACCCTAGTTAGCATATAGATCCCTGAAGTATCCACATGTGATTACTGAAAATGTGCTCATTAAACCTGATGTTCATCTTTCTTGTTGATTTCATTGTACTAGATATAGAAGAGGGTAATGAGGTTCCAATCATTCTGAGGAAACCATTTTTAGCTACAGGTAGAACTCTGATAAATGTGTAGAAAAGAGAGTTAACTATGAGGGTTCAAGACCAAGAGGTAACTTTTAATGTTAGAGCTATGAAATTCCCCACTGAAGATTCAGGTGACTGCTACAAAATTGATGTACTAAATGTGTGCATTCATGATAACCTAAAAGAAAACCTTCTATCTGATTAACTTGAATTAGCACTTCTCAACATCGCCTCCGAGGAAGAACCTGAGTGTTTGGAGTATGTGAATTATTTGGAAGCTACACCAACAGTTCTTCACCCCAAGTCTGAATTTAAATTGTTAGAGGTGCCATCATCAAAGATACGTCTGAAGCCTTCCATTGAATGACCGCCATCATTAGAGGTCAAACCACTCCCAAGTCATTTAAAATATGCATTTTTGGGTGAATCATCTAATTTACCCGTGATTATTTTAGCCTCACTTGATAATGAGCAAAAAGACAAGTTGTTGTGGGTATTGAGGGAATATAAGAAAGCATCGGGATAGTCTATAACAGATATTAAGGGGATCAACCTTTCTATATGCATGCATAAAATTCTCATGGAGGATAATTACAAGCCTTCAATTGAACATCAATGTCAACTAAATCCAATAATAAAGGACGTGGTTAAAAAAGAGATATTAAAATGGCTCGATGCAGGTATTATTTATCCAATTTCAGATTTTTCATAGGTTAATTTGGTGCAATGTGTGGGAATGAAAGGAGGAATAACAGTGGTGACTGATGAAAACATCAAGCTCATCCCGAATAGAACTGTGACTGGGTGGCGGGTTTGCATCGATTCTAGGAAATTAGACAAAGCTACTCAAAAGGATCATTTTCCACTTTCATTTATTGATCAGATACTTGACAGACTAGCTGGACACTCTTGCTACTACTTCTTGGATAGGTACTCTGGGTATAATCAGATAGCTATTGCACCTGAGGATCAGGAAAAGGCGTCCTTATGGAACTTTTATATTTTGAAGGACGCCTTTTGAGCTTTGCAATGCACCGATGACTTTTCAAAGGTGTATGATAGCCATTTTCTTAGACATGGTGGAGTAGTTTATTGAGGTATTCATGGATGACCTCTGTATTTGGTGATTCTTTTGATCTTTGCTTGGATAATCTTGCTCCAGTTCTCAAAAGATGCAAAGAGATAAATCTTGTGTTTAACTAGGAGAAATCTCATTTCATGGAGCAAAAAGGCATGGTTCTTGGACATAAGATATGGCAGAGAAATGGATAGAGCGAAGATAGAGACTATTAAGAAGCTTCCACTACTATCTTCCATCAAGAGTGTCAGAAGTTTTCTAGGCCATGCCGGTTTCTACTGGCTTCTCGAAGCTTTTGTAGTCGCTTTGTAATCTCTTGTAGAAGAATGTTCCCTTCAAGTTTGATGACAAATGCCTTAAAGCATTTCGGTCGTTGAGGACAAAACTTGTCATAGCCCCTATTATTATTGCACCAGATTGGAGTCTTCCTTTCGATATGATGTGTGATGCTAGCGATTTTTCCATTGGTGTGGTTTTAGGCCAACGGAAAAATCGAGCATTTTATGCCACATATTATGCTATCAAAACTTTAGGTGATGCACAGATAAACTATGCTATCACTGAGAACAAATTGTTGGCAGTTGTATTTGCTTTTGATAAATTTCGCTCATATCTTATTGGCACAGAAGTTGTTGTTTTCTACACCGACCACGCAGCCATCAAATACCTAATCGCCAAGAAAGATGCAAAGAATCGGCTCATCAGATGGGTTCTCTTGTTGCAAGAGTTTGATTTAGAAATTCAAGACAAAAAGGGGACAGAGAATCAAGTGGCAAATCATTTTGCGCAGTTAGAAAAAGATGGAAATACTATAGACGAAATGGTGATTAATGAGTCATTTCCTGATGAACGGTTGTTTGTATTCAATCATAAGAGCCTCCCATGGTATGCCGACTAAGTGAATTTCACAACTAGTAATATACTCCCTCCAGATTTGACTTCTCAACAGAAGAACAAATTTTTACATGATGTCAAGTGTTACATTTGGGATGAGCCTTATTTATTCAAGCAATGTGCGGATCAGGTGATTAGAAGGTGTGCTCCCAAGGAGGAGATTGAAGACATACTTTAACACGGTCATTCCTCCTATTATGGGGGACATTTTGGTAGGAGAAAGAATGGCAGCCAAGGTGGTACAAGTAGGTTTTTACTTGTGACGATCCTCCTTACGTAGCCGTCACTTGACTTAACGTGATCATGAACTTAAACATACTTAAGAATAGAGTACAAAAATTTCGGAATAATTTTTTTTAAAATGAATTCTTGCTATCGAATCCTTGGCATAAAGCTTTAAAGGAAGTACTAATTGTTTTCCAAAACTTAGTAATAAAGGAATTCTTGATAATAAGGAATTCTCAACGTGTAACTTTGAAAGACATAATAATTATTTCTTAAAACTTAATTTCGTAAACGAATGTAATAACATAAATTTCTCAACATGATGATAACGTAATAATAATAATTACGTTTTAACATAACCATAATTTTCAAAAACATGATCCTTTACATAACTCATAACATTTATTTCTTGAAACATAACTATAGTAGTTTCCTTGGACTTTTCTTTTTAAACATAAGGATGCTTATTTAGCAACTATTACTTTAAGAACATTTCTCAATTTAAATAAAACTATTTTTAAAACAATTTTAAATTAAATATTAAAATAAAATCCCATTTAAATGCTCTTTAAAAATTTCTTAAAAATCATTTATATATTTTACTTATAATTTAACATCTTAAACATAACATATTGATATCTTAAAAATTAATCTTTTCAGAACTTATCATAATAATAATAATTACTTGAAACTCATTTACTTAACCAACATTATAATAATAATTTTTGAAGCATATTTATCTAGTCTTTCATAAAAGTAAATTCCTAAAAAACATATTCATAAAATCGTTACATATTTTGCCATAAAACTTATATAATCATTTTCTTATTATAAATGATCAAATAATTTTTTCACTTGAAAACATCGCACATTTATTGCATCAAACCTTCTTCAACTAGCCAAAACATAATTTCTTATAACTTAAACTTTTGAGTTTAAGATACTAATTTCTTAAAGCTTTTCCTTTAAACTTTCATAATAATTTCATAGAAACATATCTATAAAATTCATTTCTTAACATAACATAAAACTTTAATAAACGTTTTTTAATCCTAAATAAATTTATAATTTTCTTACTTAAATAATTCGTGTATTTGTTGCATTGTCTATTGCAACATTCTTAAACTTTAAAATCCTTTGAACCGAGGTTGTATAAACACAAGCTCGGTTTTTAAAGCATAATTACATAAATTATTTACTTATTTATGTACACATATTTTCATAAGGTGTAAACATATGAAATTTCATAAAATAAAACATACATAAATTCGTAGAATAATAATGCGAAAATATTACTTTGCGTAAGCGGTATCCATTCCTATCTTCACCATTCGTCCGCAGCTCACCACTGCCCATCAAGTGCCGCTGACAAGTTTTCTTACCTACAGCATGAACATACTTAAATGAGCTTTCGCTCAACAAGTAGGAAATTAGTCTCTCAAAACATAAATAAAAACCATTTTTATAAAAATATGCATGAGCATTTTATGCTTGCTTATCAACTTGAATTATGCTTAATTATTTAAGTTGTATCTTATCTTCTTACTTTGGGCCCGAGTGATCGTACTGGTTACGCACGAGTCTTGAAAAGTTAGGGTTCGCGAGGTCCCGACGACACCAAGATTATTCATTTCTTTAACATGGAGCCTTCCCGTGGGTCGGGAGGTTGGTACGACACCCTTAACTTGTCTTATAAGTTTCACTTGCACTATTGTGTGTATGTAATATGACTTATTACTACATGACATCACAATTTCATAATTCTTGAATCTTAAATCAAAATCATGCTTGACTTGAAGGTGATCAACAATATAATTTAAATCTTGCATACATCATACATTAATCATCACATCATCATCATGGCATTTCACATCATGTCATAACATAACATATCATATCATAACATATAACAGTGTAATAAATCACTGATCATGCATTTTCATAAATTTTATGAAAATATTTAAAATTGTTTTATTTTTAAAACTATTCATACTGTATGCAAGATTCCTACTTACCTGGACTCCGAGCTGAGCAGGTCTAGTTACTTCTCGTTGTATCTGTAGTCTACACAGCATCCTCAGCAGTGCTCCTCGAGCGGCTGTGGATGGCTAGGAATGCTCCATGGGGATTTATTATTGCTAAAAATATCATTATGGACTCCGTTATTACAGTCTAGGTCGCCTCGATTTGCGTGCAATCAGTACTGGATGATTTTTACCATAGTAGAATTAGCTCGAACGGAGGTCACCATCGTGTTTAGAGCATTGAAACGAGTCGAGAAGTGGCCTCGGATCGTCGATTGGAGGTCCGGATCACAAAAATCCAAAGTCACCGTTGATCGGGCGTTGACCGAGTTTGATCGGCGTTGATCGGACTCCGTTGGTGGCTGAGCTCGAGCCTACCCCCCTAAATCGACCCTTCTGAGTCCAATGGAGGTGTCAATTTTGCCTAATTCTGCCTCTAACATAGCAGGTCGGGCTCCACAATCTTGGCTAAAAATGGAGGCTCCGATCATGGCTTTCCGGCGATGGAAACCCGAAATTGGCTAAGGGCTTTTGCTACCCATCCTCCTCTGAGCATTTCCCCTCAATTATTTGGGTTGAAGCCATCAGATTTGAAGAAATCGTGACCCTCTATGGCGGTGGATTGCACACGGCAATGGTGGCTTCGTTCTCCGACGAACGGCGGCGATTTCAAGCAATTGAGGCATGGGTTTTCTTCCTCTACACCCTCTTAATGATTTGGTGCCATTAATTTGGCACAATTTGGTGGGGAATGGTGAGATCCATCTCCCACACGGCGGTTGGCGGCGGTGCTCTCCGATCTCCGTAGTGTAGCTGTGGCTCATTGAAATTGATTGAGGGGAAAGATTGTAACGCCCGCCTAATTTGATGTAACGGAAAATGTTATGTTAATGACGATGTTATGATATGTTTATGACGATATTAAGTGATATACTCTTGATAAGTGTTATACTCTTGATAAGTGCTATGATATAAATGGTGCTAACCATTTTATTTTAAGTGTTATGACAGGTTACGCTCGCGTGGAATTGATGTGCTCAAATGTTCATGTCATTAATGTTATGTGTTAATTATATTTTTATGGGCAATTATATGTGTT